>JARNME010000188.1:1348380-1598446 GCA_030179655.1 Scaptomyza flava
TCATATTTATATTGCAATAACATAATCATGCATGTTATTATTTCAATAGGCAGCGTTGTAAATAGCACTTACAACAAAGTTATGGAAAGACGTTCATCTTTCTTGATGCGCTGTCTCGGCTTATGAAGGACATCACCCAGAAGAGCCATCAGCAACTCATACATATTCTTGGGCATTCTTGCATGCTTGAAAAATTCCTCTTAATCCAAAAATTTAATTTTTCGGAATGTTTTCAAAATGGTAGCCGCCAATGCCCCAGTCAACATTTATTGGACGAACAGCCCAACGGCGTTTACGCTCCTTCTGCACTTCCCTAATAATTTTGAACATTGTGCACAAACAAAAAAACAGTGTGCCTATTTCCTCCATTTCCATATCCATTTTGGAAAAGATAAAATATAAATAGATCCAAATAAATTCGTTCACTTCAATTCTTGTTGCCTTTGTTCGCTTTGTTTTAATGTGCACAGCTGTTTACGTATTACGTTGAGAGTACTTGCAAAAAAATTTACGTCTTTCGTCTCTCGTTTTACGTTTCTCGTTTTACGTCTTATCGCTGGAGTAATTAGGCCTTAAGCGAAACAAAAATCGACGCCAAGTGGAACTTAGTCAGGGGCTAAATGCGGTATTTAAAAGTACAGCTAAGTAAAGCCAATCAATGGCTTGGGTCGACCGGTGCTGGAGTTGACGATGGAGATGGTGTGCGGACTGTGCAGGGTAAGTTTGATGGTAACAGGCCTAAACGTTTCAAAATTAATAGCAACTTTTATATTTAGAAAAGTTGAACAAAATGCGTCTTTGGTATCACCAACTGTCTGAAATCTTCAACCATGCTAAAGAAGTTGAAGTGGAGGCAAAGAAGGCGAATAATTTCGTTTAAAAAAAAAAAATTGGATTATCCTTTAGATAGTTAAAATAAAATTTTTTTGTGAACATTTATAAATCAAACATTAAGTTATTTATTGCTTGTCGCTTCTGTTCAGGTATTGAGCTTCTCAGAGCTATAAGGCTTGCGTCCGGTTCACCAGGAGCAGCGATTAAATCGTCTCGCTCATCTAGTAGAAAATTGTGGAGAACGCAGCAAACAAAAACACACTTGGCAAATTTTTCTTGGCTTTTACGGTCTCCAATGCGGATTTGCATTTCTTTTAAGCTCGCGAACTTTTCTTTCAGCATACTGATGTACTGATCCTTATTTCTCAGATCAAAGGCTCTTATATACAGAATCATGCATATTTTCATCCCTTTAATATAGCTCATCTATTGCTGTGTTTGTAAGGTACAACGTGCATCTAGCTTATTAGGTAACAAACATGTGATTTCATTTCTACTGCACTCTCAGTTGGTCTACATGTATGACCCTAAGTGCGCATATGCCACCTTTATAATCTTATCTTATTCATACCTAAAATGTAACGAATAAAGGTTTTGCATTTAAATTACATCTGGTCAAAACAGCTGCTTTACGACGATTATTACAACTGTCAAAAAAGGGTGCTCACTAGCTCGTGTGTAGCAAAATTACGCTTTACGATTTTACAACGACTAGTGAATACCCCCAGTATTTTTGCCTTCGATAAACCATGTTAAACGCGATGCAACACTGTTTTATTTGCATGTTATCGAAATCGCAACTATCGAACAGATGTTTTTTTGTAAGTGTCGAGCATGATAAAAAAAATACGGTAAGGCATTTACGCCGTTTTGAAAAAAGCAAGCTTGATATCAAAGCTTACCGTCAAGTTGAAATCAAGCAAATGTCTGAAATAAAAGCAAGGCTTGTCTTTTACCTCGCAAAAAATCAAATATCAATAGTTTTTCGAGCATGAGAACTTATTTACTCAGTCAACGGTGTCGTCTGGTAAATTTACAGTTATTCTTCAGCTCTCTCTGTTTTGTAGAAAAATTTAAACTTACTTCAATTGTGATTTAAGAATAAAGCGAGCAGGTTGCAATCGTGAGTGAAAAATTATAATTGTTGTTTAACGAATAAATAACTCAATGAAAAGATTATATTTGGGGTGTTCAACAGCTCGTTTAATCGTTTCACGTTTCAAAGTTGAAACGTCTCGCAACAACAACATACATAGAAAATTTCTTGAAACGTTGAAACACCCCAGCCTATGTATACAAAAAGTGTTTCAAGTTTGAACAAAGTAAAGATGGGAAGAGCACGATATTTATTCGATATTTGCTATCGATGCTCAGTACTTTTTAGTATATTTGGTGTATTTTTGTGCAAAATAGTATGAACACATATGATAAATGGCCGCCAAATGTTAAAAGCATGTAATTGAGCAACTAATTCAAACAACGAGCTCTTCTCACACTCAATATCCTCTATTTATCTAATAACTTGCTTTGCTAAAGCAGCACTTTTAAATGGCATTTTTTACAAATAAAGTATAGCCGCAGTAAACAGCAACAGTGACAAAAATTGAAGAATAAGAAATGTAAACAAACAACAGCTGACTGCACAAACATGAAACGCATTGACACCCAAAATGCCGTTCACGCGTTAATCGTTTCAACTTTGAAACATGAAACGATGAAACGGAGCTGTTGAACACCCCAATTATATTTATATTGAGTGAATTTTTTAAGATGAAGCGATTGTATAAAATAAAAAAGGAAGTTGTGAAACACGTGTTTCAATCATCCGATGTTGTGGCCAGCGAGAAAAGCGTTGCGGCAAAAAAGTGAAAATTCATAATTATGTTTATTATAGATATAAATAAATATAGCCGAAGGCCTTAGTAGCTTGTGCTATCTTAAACTTGTTATTGTAGTTTTAAGCTCACATATTTCAATATTAAATAAATATAAATAAATAATATGGCAACCTTTATTAATATCAACCCTTGATTTTGAATTGTTTTCAATATTTGATATTGGCTTCATATTGGCTTGCTTTCAGGGCATATCAACACTTTACATCAAGAGTCAATTTGAATTGGTATCGCTATCATTATCAAGTTGCCGTCAAGGCCATATCAAGCATAAAATCAATAGCAAGCGCTTGACATAACCGTTGACGGCAACTTGATATCAACTTTACGTCAAGGGTAAATGTTTGCTGGGAATAGACATTGAGTGTATGATTGTATAAAATGAGAGCGTTATTCGATATAAGTGGATAAATTTGCTAAATGATAGTGAGTTTTAAATAAAACCCATTTCCAAACTCTAATTTTATAATTAAATTTATTACTTATGTAATTATTTTGCGGTTTTTTCGCTCACAACTAACATTTTCTCTGTTATGGGTAGGTCGTTTATTATTATTTTCTTTTAGCTCTAGCTATTTTCAAACTCAGATTTGAGTAACCGTAACATAGCATTGAGTAACATAGTTAGATAACTTACATCTGGGGTTTTAAGCGTTTTATTTCTCGCCACTCGGCACTCAAACTTCAAGATCATCTGCTAAAGACTCTTCATGTCGCATATGCAGCGCTTCCACAGGAAGAGAGTCTTTTAAAAGTGTAGCCACTATTTTCTTTAGTCAAAGACCGTGGAATATCAAGATGTTGCAATTGCTAAGAAAAGGGTTTACAGTTATTTCGTCTCAGGGTTCCACTCTCAGAAATAATCTGTGCAATGACTGTGAGGGAGTGCACACAGTGGCCCGTCAAGTTTACGACAAGCGGCAGACCAGCGGCAACCAAGAACGGTAGAAATTTGTCACTGTATGTGTGCGTGTGTTTACCTTTTTGCTGAAAATACTTTGCAGAGTATTGTCAATTGAGTGGCTGGTAATGAAGGGGCTATGACGGCTGAAAGTCATAAAATACATTTAGAACAATTGAGAAGCGACTGATTACTCTTACACCAACAATAAGTTTTACATCGTCTGCGTATATGAGAATATGAGAATGTGATTAAACAGAGGGAACATCATTTATAAAAAGAGTAAAGAGTAAAGGACCAAGATGACTACCCTGAAGAAGTAATCTGAACTTGTTTCGAGGAAGCCAATCTTATTAGTAAGGGAAATGTTCCAATAGTGGACCCCCCATTTGTTTTTTTGACATAAAAATGTCAGAAATCAACGTAAAACTTAACTGTTGTTGGAAAGCTTGTTCAATTTCGCATCGATCTGTGTAAAATATACATTTTGTTAAATTTTTGAGAGATATATAGCATTTAATGAAAAAAAAATCAAAATCACGATTTCCCAAAAAGTACCTCAGTAAAATTGATATTTGTGCAAATTTTTTTTTTTTATTACAGTTGTTCTAATAACGGCATAAATGTTTCAAGTATGCATGTTTTATCTCTTATGTTTTGTGATGTTTTTCCATGCATCTGTTTCTTATCTGCTTTTAATCTATAGTCCCGTTAGGACTTTAAAAGAGACTAAGTCATGACTTTAATAGAAAGTTGATATTTGTGCAAAACTCTTCATTTCAATTTTAAGTGTGACACATTAATTATTATATTATTAATATTATATTATTATATATTATTAATTTATGTTCATTGAAATACTTTATCTCCTTAATTTTTGCGGTATTTAACTTTTTGCACAATTATCAACTTAACATGAAGATTTCTTAAAAAATTTTTTTCTATTAATAAAAAACAAATATTTGAAAATCATGGTGTACATTAAATCTTAACAGCAAATACCTATTTAAAAAAAATATTAACAAAAAATCAGCCAAGTAAAATTTTCGAAAAATATATAAAAAACATGATGCAAAAATATCAATTTTACTGAGGTATACCTAATGTGGACCCCCTTAATTTTTGTGAAATCCACCAAATAAACTAAGATGTAATGCCAAATCATAGTTTTTATTTCAGTTTTGGTTTTTTATTTAATTAAACAATGTTTACTCATAGTTTTAATTCAGTTTATGTTATTTATTATAAAAATCAAATCAAAATTAAACGCATTTTGCAAAAATTAATCAAATTAAACAAATTCTCTGTTTGTTTGCGTCGCGGACTCATTTTGAAATAAAGATGACACAAACATCGAAAATATCGATAACAATAACAATAAAAATAAAAAAAAATTATCTTCACTTGCTGAATCAGGATGATATGCATCCTCAGGGACAGAGAGAGGGGATGACCTAGAGACATTGGCGATACAGTGGTTGTTAATAAGATAATTTATGGTGTCGGATGAAGACCAAGGGGTTGGTAAATTAAAATCACCCAGAACGATAAAAATATCATTGTCACGGATATGAGTAGAAACTTCTTTAATATCACAATGTCGTCTTGCTTTGCATCGCAACGGACGTGTTTTTCTTATGCGCTTCGCTTTTTTTTACTATTGTGCATTTTATTTCTGCTATTAATTTCGCGTCTTTTTGTAAACTAATAGTTTTGTGACTTTGTGTTTTGTCGGTTTGCCTAAACCCAGAGTGGACAGTAAATTAACGATTTAATTTGCATTTGTTTTAAAGTGTTTCCAAGCACAACAACAAACTGCAGTCCAGCATACTGAAAAATTTGCTCAACTTGCTGCCGCCTGATTTTGTTTTGTTTTTGTGCTTTTACGCTCACTCTCTCTATCTCTCTTTTTTTTTCAAGCGCTCCGCTCCCAGAGCATTAAACCGTTTCTTGATCGTTTACTCTAAGGCCGGCCGCACACCGGAGCCAACAAAACGTCTTTAAGCGTTTTTTTTTTTTTTTTGTCGAACCGAACATGAATCCATTGGTTCTTATGGCCGGCCATCAAAACCGACAAACAAAAAAACATAACATTTGTTGGGCGCGAACATTGTCGAAAGCCGTTTTTCTATAGAGTTTCATGGGGGCTGCGCACACCGAACCCAACCAACATCTTTATACAAGTGTTCGTGACGAACATTACACGGTTGCTTATGGAGCTGAGCACACTGAATCCAACAAGCAAAACAGCATACGGCAAAGCCCAACAAACGTTTTTATTTTGTCGAATGCTGTTGGGTGGAATTATGTTGGGCTTCGACAAAAATATATTTCCTCTGGTTTACAAGTGATGGTGAGAACACAGTGTGGTTTGGACATACATCTTGAACATCCAAAACCTTTATAATATTTATATTATAAATTTTATAAGCAAACGGAACAAAAAAAAATGCAAACCTCTATTTTATTTTTATTTTATTTTTATTTTTTAAGGGAATTTGAATAAAACCTACAAATCAAATGATTTACGTAACGATGTAGTATTCAAATGTATCAATTAATTAACATAATAAAAAAAACCTGGAAAGTGATAACAAACTAGATTGTGTGAACAAATTTCAAAATTTTGAATTTAGCGCTCACACCATCTAGGTTTGCCTGTATTATCTATTTTAACTAAATATAATAATTACCTACCCATTTTTATACCCTTCACAGGTTATATTGACTTTGTCATGAATCTGTAATGCCGTAAAGGAATGATGGGAGACCCCATAAACTATATATCAAAATGATCAGGACGGGCTCAGGAATTGATTTCCGTCTGTCCGTTCGTCCGTCCGTCTGTCTGTTTCAACACGATTTCTGGCCAAACTGCTGAACCGATCTTGATGAAACTTTCACGGATTGATTAGATCATGTCGGGTTTGTTTACTATGAAATTTCATCCCGATCGGAGCATTCTACGATATAGCCACCATATAAATTTACCATATCAACACGATTTCTGGCCAAACTGCTGAACCGATCTTGATGGAACTTTCACAGATTGCTTAGATCATGTCGGGTTTGTGCACTATGAAATTTCATCCCGATCGGAGCATTCTACGATATAGCTACCATATAAATTTACCATATCAACACGATTTCCGGGCAAACTGCTGAACCGATCTTGATGAAACTTTCACAGATTGCTTAGATCATGTCGGGTTTGTTCACTATGAAATTTCATTTCGATCGGAGCATTCTACGACATAGCCACCATACAAATTTACCATATCGTCTATCAATTGTTGTCTCTGTCGTGCACTTTCAAGTACCTACATGTCAAATTGTTGTTGTTGTCGCACACGAACAAGTAAATGACGCTCAAGAGTAAAAATATTAGCGAAAAATTACCAACAACTGCACAGAAACATTAAAAAGAGGGGGAGCATTGATTTGGCTGTGTGAAGGGTATCATAGTCTTGGCATAGCCAAAATTAACTATGCGCCACTAGGTTTCTCTATTCAAATTCGGTAATGTTTGGAGAAAAAAAAGACATTGCAAGCTTTATAGAAACTCAACTTGGCTTAGAGGGCGTTTTCTGCCAGTTGAATAAACTGTGTGAAAAATTCTCATCGGTTGAGAGAAACCTTAACGAGAAAAATCTCGTACAGGATTCTCCAAAGCGTAAAAAGGCCAACGTTGGGCAGTTATCGGGCTCTGTGACGTCGGAAAATACTCCAAACGCTCCGATACCACAGTGTAAAGTAAATAAAAATCTTCATGTCCCTTCTACTAAAGTTATCGAGAACTTAGATGATATACATATAACTCCCATGGATATTGTCTTATCTGATCCCGATCCTTCGGTTCCTTTGGTGGTTAGGAGTGTTCATGTTATTCAACAAAAAAACTCTATCAAACCTAAAGAGCCAAATATTCTATTATCCGAGACTGAGTCTTCCAAACCAGCCTCAGTGGATGATATAATTAAAAAATTTGTTTCTGTTCCACCTAAAAAACAAATATTTGTTTCAAGGCTTCCCCCTGATTTAACATCAGATGATGTCAAGGTCTATATCAAGGCCAAATCGAATGCCAATGTCACGGTGGAGAAATTCAAATTTGCTTATGATCGGAACATTTCGTCTTTTAAAATCAGTGTTTCGAATCAAGATTTTGCACTATATGATGCAAAGAATTTTGGCCAGAACACATAATTGTGAATGATTGCCAGGAAAAAAATCGGCCCCCGATTGTATCTAGCTCCCGGTGGTTGGTTCTAAGGTAACTCTCCCAATTACTGATAGTTCAAAAAACTAACATCCTCCTTCTTACTTGGCTATCAGAATGTAAGAGGTCTTTGTAGTAAACTCACTAGTTTATGCCTTAATAGTCTTTCTTTCCCTTTCCATGTCATTGCCTTTACTGAAACGTGGTAAAGGCCAGACATTCTCAATTCCGAAATTCTATGTAGTACATATTCTATTTATAGAAAGGACCGTACTCTTCGGCGTGGTGGTGGAGTGCTTATTGCTGTGAATGTAGACTTTCCTTCTTAAACAGTCATATTAGATAGTTCTTTTGATACAGAGTTTATTGCTGTAAAGCTAAACATTTGCGGTATTAACATTTTTATCACTTGTTCGTATATACCTCCTTCCTCTGATCTCTCTATCTATGAGAGACATCTATCTGTAATTCATTCTGTCTCTACCTTGCTTTCTGATCGCGATTTTCTTGTAGTTCTTGGTGATTTCAACATTGCTGAAGCTGCTTGGATTTCTTGTCCTGACTCTGGTGCCCTGACTCCCTTTGAGTCGAGTTTGTCAATTTCGGAAAACTGATTTTGAGGGACTCGCCCTGCTTTTATCCCAAACTGACTGGTCTCCCCTCTACGAGTCTGACGACTTGGACGTGGCAATCAGTATTTTTTACAATACCTTATATTCTTTATTTGATTTATGTGTCCCGGTTGGTAAGCTAAACAGGTCTGATAAACCTGTTTGGTTTACCCGAGAGTTGACAATTCTCAAAAATCGAAAATCTAAACTCTACAAGACATTTAGAAAAAGCGGCTCATCGGTAGCCTATTCTGATTACTTGATTGCTCGTGCCAGTTTTGCTATCTTAAACAACCAATGTTATAAGAATTACCTGACTCGGTGTAGATTACAGTTTCAGCAGGATCCAAAGCGGTTTTTTGATTTTGTTAATGCGAAGCGTAGGTCATCGACACTCCCAATGGAGGTATTCTTTGAGGAAACGAAGGCCAATTCTGAACAGGAGATTGCAAATATATTTGCCCAATTTTTTCAAACGACGTATAGTTCTTTTCAATCTCAAGTCGGTTTGCCTTACCCTTATCAGGTGAATGGCTCGAATCGCATCTTTGGATTGAAAATCACTGAAAACTCACTTTTAAATAATCTAAATGTTTTGAAACCTATATTTTCCCCAAGACCTGACGGAATGCCAAGCTGCGTGCTTAGACACTGCGCTCATGGTATTTTAAAGCCGTTGCTCAAACTACTTAACTTGTCGCTTGAGTTAGGCTCCTTTCCAAAAATTTGGAAAGAGTCATTTATAATTCCTCTCCATAAAAAAGGAAACAAATCTAATGTTCAAAATTATAGGGGAATCTCCAAGTTGTCTGCTATTCCTAAGATTTTTGAAAAATTAATAACCTCCCATCTTCAACACCTTTGCAAATCTATTATTTCTTCGTGCCAGCACGGATTTATGAAACACAGATCTACTACCACTAACTTGTTAGAATTTACTTCGTTTGTTATCAAGGGTTTTCAGGACAAATTGCAGACTGATGTTATTGATACTGATTTTAGTAAGGCTTTCGACTCTGTAGATCATCATCTCCTAATACATAAACTAGAACTCTTGGGCTTTTCAAATACTCTAGTTCTTTGGATAAAAGACTACCTAACTCTTAGAACTCAGAGGGTTTTATTTAAAGGGTCCGTTTCCAAGAAGGTTCAGGTCACTTCAGGCGTTTCACAGGGTAGTCATCTTGGTCCTCTATTATTTATTTCTCTCGGGTTATAAAAGTTCTCTCGGGTTTTGATGTACGCTGATGATGTAAAATTATGCACGTCAGCTGCAACTCCCCTAGCTGCTCAACAGCTTCAAAGTGGTTTAGACAACTTTCAAATGTGGTGTAAAGTAAATTTTTTAAATCTTAATTGTAGTAAATGTAAAGTAATGTCATTTTTTAGATGTTTGCCCTTTTTTAATATATAATTTCTTGACAACAAACCACTAGATAGAATTGAATGGGTTGACGATTTGGGCATTGTCATGGACCCAAAGCTTAAGTTTGACAAGCATATTTCTTCAATTTCTAATCGAGCATCCGGTGTCTTGGGCTTCATTAAGCGCTGGTCGAAGGAGTTCAACGATCCCTACTTAACAAAAACTCTATCAAACCTAAAGAGCCAAATATTCAATTATCCGAGACTGAGTCTTCCAAACCAGCCTCAGTGGAGGACATAATTAAAAAATTTGTTGCTGTTCCACCTGTTCCCCCTGATTTAACATCAGATGATGGTAAGGTCTATATCAAGGCCAAATCGAATGCCAATTTCACGGTGGAGAAATTCAAATTTGCTTATGATCGGAACATTTCGTCTTTTAAAATCAGTGTTTCGAATCAATATTTTTTCATTATATGCTGCAAAGAATTTTGGCCAGAACACATAATTGCGAAAGAGTATACTGCAAGAAAAATAATCGGCCCCCGATTTTATCTACCCTTCCGGTGGTTGGTTCTAAGGTAACTCTCCCAATTACTGATAGTTCAAAAAACTAACATCCTCCTTCTTACTTGGCTATCAGAATGTAAGAGGTCTTTGTAGTAAACTCACTAGTTTATGCCTTAATAGTCTTTCTTTCCCTTTCCATGTCATTGCCTTTACTGAAACGTGGTAAAGGCAAGACATTCTCAATTCCGAAATTCTATGTAGTACATATTCTATTTATAGAAAGGACCGTACTCTTCGGCGTGGTGGTGGAGTGCTTATTGCTGTGAATGTAGACTTTCCTTCTGAAACAGTCGTATTAGATAGTTCTTTTGATATAGAGTTTATTGCTGTAAAGCTAAATATTTACGGTATTAACATTTTATCACTTGTTCCTATATACCTCCTTCCTCTGATCTCTCTATCTATGAGACACACCTATCTGCTATTCATTTTGTCTCTGCCTTGCTTTCTGATCGCGACTTTCTTGTAGTTCTTGGTGATTTCAGCATTGAATTTCTTGTCCTGACTCTGCTGCCCTGACTCCCACGGCCCCAAATGAATTTTTAATCGACTTACTTGGGATCTCATTGAGTCAAATTAATGCTATCCCAAATTCTCTTAATAAAATGCTTGATCTGTTTTTTGTTTTGGATTCATCATCTTCATCCGTTTCCCGTTCCCAGCCTATATCTTATCCCGAAGACTTATACCATCCTACGTTGGAGCTGTTTACCTTCCCGGACGCGTTGCAATGTCAAAATGCCTTTGAGTCGAGTTCGTCAATTTCGGAAAACTGATTTTGAGGGACTCCCCCTGCTTTTATCCCAAACTGACTGGTCTCCACTCTACGAGTCTGACGACTTGGACGTGGCAATCAGTATTTTTATACCCTTAACCCATAAAATGGGTAAAAAAGGGTATAATGGTTTTGTGCAAAAGTATGTAACAGGCAGAAGAAAGCATCTCCGATCCAATAAAGTATACATATTTTTGATCAGCATCAACAGCCGTCCGTCTGTCTGTCTGTCCGTCTGTATGAACGCGTGGATCTCAGAGAATACAAAAGCTAGAGACTTCAGATTTTGAATATAAGTTCGCCTATACCATGAGCAGAACAAGATTGCTTCAAATTATCGATAACTGTTCTGGTTTCCGATATACGCATGGAATCGATTACAAAAAATTTCGAATTTGGAAAATGTAAAAACGAGGGTTGAAGAAATGGGTAAATATAGAACTTTGCTGAAAATTTCGTCCAAATCGGTTAAGAAACACCGGAGATATCGAATTTAATCGATTGAAGCTATGTCAGTATACCAAAGTCAATTATAAATTTAATTTATTTATTGCAACTGGGTTCAGGGTACCTGCTAGTCGGGCTCTCCCGACTAGAGCCTTCTTGCTTGTTTATAATACCTTATATTCTTTATTTGATTTATGTGTCCCGGTTGGTAAGCTAAACAGGTCTAACAAACCTGTGTGTTTTACCCGAGAGTTGACAATTCTCAAAAATCGAAAATCTAAACTCTACAAGAGATTTAGAAAAAACGGCTCATCAGTAGCCTATTTGAATACTTGATTGCTCGTGCCAGTTTTGCTATCTTAAATAACCAATGTTATAAGAATTACCTGACTCGGTGTAGATTACAGTTTCAGCAGGATCCAAACCGGTTTTTTCATTTTGTTAATGCGAAGCGTAGGCCATCGACACTCCCAACGGAGGCATTCTTTGAGGAAACGAAGGCCAATTCTGATCAGGAGATTGCAAACATACTTGCCCAATTTTTTCAAACGACTTATAGTTTATTTCAATCTCAATTCGGTTTGCCTTACCCTTATCAGGGTAATGGCTCGAATCGCATCTTTGGACTGAAAATCACTGAAAACTCAAACCTATTTTTTCCCCAGGACCTGACGGAATGCCAAGCTGCGTGCTTAGACACTGCGCTCATGGTCTTTTAAAGCCGTTGCTCAAACTACTTAACTTGTCGCTTGAGTTAGGCTCCTTTCCAAAATTTGGAAAGAGTCATTATAATTCCTCTCCATAAAAAAGGAAACAAATCTAATGTTCAAAATTATAGGGGAATCTCCAAGTTGTCTGCTATTCCTAAGATTTTTGAAAAATTAATAACCTCCCATCTTCAACACCTTTGCAAATCTATTATTTCTTCGTGCCAGCACGGATTTATGAAACACAGATCTACTACCACTAACTTGTTAGAATTTACTTCGTTTGTTATCAAGGGTTTTCAGGACAAATTGCAGACTGATGTTATTGATACTGATTTTAGTAAGGCTTTCGACTCTGTAGATCATCATCTCCTAATACATAAACTAGAACTCTTGGGCTTTTCAAATACTCTAGTTCTTTGGATAAAAGACTACCTAACTCTTAGAACTCAGAGGGTTTTATTTAAAGGGTCCGTTTCCAAGAAGGTTCAGGTCACTTCAGGCGTTTCACAGGGTAGTCATCTTGGTCCTCTATTATTTATTTCTCTCGGGTTATAAAAGTTCTCTCGGGTTTTGATGTACGCTGATGATGTAAAATTATGCACGTCAGCTGCAACTCCCCTAGCTGCTCAACAGCTTCAAAGTGGTTTAGACAACTTTCAAATGTGGTGTAAAGTAAATTTTTTAAATCTTAATTGTAGTAAATGTAAAGTAATGTCATTTTTAGATGTTTGCCCTTTTTTAATATATAATTTCTTGACAACAAACCACTAGATAGAATTGAATGGGTTGACGATTTGGGCATTGTCATGGACCCAAAGCTTAAGTTTGACAAGCATATTTCTTCAATTTCTAATCGAGCATCCGGTGTCTTGGGCTTCATTAAGCGCTGGTCGAAGGAGTTCAACGATCCCTACTTAACAAAAACTCTATCAAACCTAAAGAGCCAAATATTCAATTATCCGAGACTGAGTCTTCCAAACCAGCCTCAGTGGAGGACATAATTAAAAATTTGTTGCTGTTCCACCTGTTCCCCCTGATTTAACATCAGATGATGGTAAGGTCTATATCAAGGCCAAATCGAATGCCAATTTCACGGTGGAGAAATTCAAATTTGCTTATGATCGGAACATTTCGTCTTTTAAAATCAGTGTTTCGAATCAATATTTTTTCATTATATGCTGCAAAGAATTTTGGCCAGAACACATAATTGCGAAAGAGTATACTGCAAGAAAAATAATCGGCCCCCGATTTTATCTACCCTTCCGGTGGTTGGTTCTAAGGTAACTCTCCCAATTACTGATAGTTCAAAAAACTAACATCCTCCTTCTTACTTGGCTATCAGAATGTAAGAGGTCTTTGTAGTAAACTCACTAGTTTATGCCTTAATAGTCTTTCTTTCCCTTTCCATGTCATTGCCTTTACTGAAACGTGGTAAAGGCAAGACATTCTCAATTCCGAAATTCTATGTAGTACATATTCTATTTATAGAAAGGACCGTACTCTTCGGCGTGGTGGTGGAGTGCTTATTGCTGTGAATGTAGACTTTCCTTCTGAAACAGTCGTATTAGATAGTTCTTTTGATACAGAGTTTATTGCTGTAAAGCTAAATATTTACGGTATTAACATTTTTATCACTTGTTCCTATATACCTCCTTCCTCTGATCTCTCTATCTATGAGACACACCTATCTGCTATTCATTTTGTCTCTGCCTTGCTTTCTGATCGCGACTTTCTTGTAGTTCTTGGTGATTTCAGCATTGAATTTCTTGTCCTGACTCTGCTGCCCTGACTCCCACGGCCCCAAATGAATTTTTAATCGACTTACTTGGGATCTCATTGAGTCAAATTAATGCTATCCCAAATTCTCTTAATAAAATGCTTGATCTGTTTTTTGTTTTGGATTCATCA
The DNA here is from genome assembly GCA_030179655.1 of Scaptomyza flava. Taxonomy (NCBI): domain Eukaryota; kingdom Metazoa; phylum Arthropoda; class Insecta; order Diptera; family Drosophilidae; genus Scaptomyza; species Scaptomyza flava. The sequence continues at coordinate 1,362,616 of JARNME010000188.1, forward strand.
TCTTCATCCGTTTCCCGTTCCCAGCCTTTATCTTATCCCGAAGACTTATACCATCCTACGTTGGAGCTGTTTACCTTCCCGGACGCGTTGCAATGTCAAAATGCCTTTGAGTCGAGTTCGTCAATTTTGGAAAACTGATTTTGAGGGACTCCCCCTGCTTTTATCCCAAACTGACTGGTCTCCACTCTACGAGTCTGACGACTTGGACGTGGCAATCAGTATTTTTATACCCTTAACCCATAAAATGGGTAAAAAAGGGTATAATGGTTTTGTGCAAAAGTATGTAACAGGCAGAAGAAAGCATCTCCGATCCAATAAAGTATACATATTTTTGATCAGCATCAACAGCCGTCCGTCTGTCTGTCTGTCTGTCCGTCTGTATGAACGCGTGGATCTCAGAGAATACAAAAGCTAGAGACTTCAGATTTTGAATATAAGTTCGCCTATACCATGAGCAGAACAAGATTGCTTCAAATTATCGATAACTGTTCTGGTTTCCGATATACGCATGGAATCGATTACAAAAAATTTCGAATTTGGAAAATGTAAAAACGAGGGTTGAAGAAATGGGTAAATATAGAACTTTGCTGAAAATTTCGTCCAAATCGGTTAAGAAACACCGGAGATATCGAATTTAATCGATTGAAGCTATGTCAGTATACCAAAGTCAATTATAAATTTAATTTATTTATTGCAACTGGGTTCAGGGTACCTGCTAGTCGGGCTCTCCCGACTAGAGCCTTCTTGCTTGTTTATAATACCTTATATTCTTTATTTGATTTATGTGTCCCGGTTGGTAAGCTAAACAGGTCTAACAAACCTGTGTGTTTTACCCGAGAGTTGACAATTCTCAAAAATCGAAAATCTAAACTCTACAAGAGATTTAGAAAAAACGGCTCATCAGTAGCCTATTTGAATACTTGATTGCTCGTGCCAGTTTTGCTATCTTAAATAACCAATGTTATAAGAATTACCTGACTCGGTGTAGATTACAGTTTCAGCAGGATCCAAACCGGTTTTTTCATTTTGTTAATGCGAAGCGTAGGCCATCGACACTCCCAACGGAGGCATTCTTTGAGGAAACGAAGGCCAATTCTGATCAGGAGATTGCAAACATACTTGCCCAATTTTTTCAAACGACTTATAGTTTATTTCAATCTCAATTCGGTTTGCCTTACCCTTATCAGGGTAATGGCTCGAATCGCATCTTTGGACTGAAAATCACTGAAAACTCAAACCTATTTTTTCCCCAGGACCTGACGGAATGCCAAGCTGCGTGCTTAGACACTGCGCTCATGGTCTTTTAAAGCCGTTGCTCAAACTACTTAACTTGTCGCTTGAGTTAGGCTCCTTTCCAAAAATTTGGAAAGAGTCATTTATAATTCCTCTCCATTAAAAAAGGAAACAAATCTAATGTTCAAAATTATAGGGGAATCTCCAAGTTGTCTGCTATTCCTAAGATTTTTGAAAAATTAATAACCTCCCATCTTCAACACCTTTGCAATTCTATTATTTCACTGTGCCAGCACGGATTTATTAAACAATGATCTACTATCACTACCTTGCTAGAATTTTCTTCATTAGTTATCAAGGGGTTTCAGGACAAATTGTGACTAACGCGGCAATTTTAAAGAAATGCTGTAGTGTTAGGAATGCTTAAAAATACAAATAAAAAAAAAATAAAATAAATTATGTTATTTATACTGATTTTAGTAAGGCCTTCGACTCTGTAGATCACCATCTCCTTATACATAAACTAGAACTCTTGGGCTTTTCAAATATTCTAGTTCTTTGGATAAAAGACTACCTAACTGTTAAAACTCAGAGGGTTTTATTTAAAGGGTCCGTTTCCTAGAAGGTTATGGTCACTTAATTAATTAATTAATTATTTTGTTTATAAACGATCTGCCATCGGTTACAAAGTTCTCTCGGGTTTTGATGTACGCTGATGATATAAAATTATGCACGTCAGCTGCAACTCCCCTAGCTGCTCAACAGCTTCAAAGTGGTTTAGACAACTTTCAAATGTGGTGTTAAGTAAACTTTTTACATGCTTTTATTTAACTTGACTTGTCTGTCTGTCTGTCTGTCTGTCTGTCTGTATGTTTGTACCGGAATCTTGTAATCAAATTTTCACCAAGTACCCGAATACCTAGAGCTCTGAAATTTTCACCAAAGATGTGTTTCAGATGACAATACATGTTTTACAAGTTTTTGGCACGCTAAAATATGTAATATCATGTAAAAACCACGAAAAACTGTTTTCCCTTTTGCTTAACTTACTAATTTGACTGTCAAATATGATAAGCTTAGGTGGCATGAAGGGAAGCCTGCCGCTTCGTAGGCCGAAGGTCTTAGGTTCGATCTCTGATCGAAGCTTATTTTTTTAATGTTGTTTTTTACATTTTTTTATTATTCCCAATAAAAGATTTTCAAATCATAATTGGTGATGGTTGGCCTCATTTTTTTTTTGGCTTAAAATTCTCAACTGGCTCTAGCCTTCTGAGCATTGTATTAAACCTTCACAACTGGACTAAACTTCCCACCTGTGCTTAACTTTGTCAGAATGGTATGAATCATCCTAACTAGAAATATTTATGCAAGAAAGCGTATAAAAGCATGTCTTCAAATTTTTTTTTTAATTAACTTGTTTAAATCTTAATTGCAGTTAATGTAAAATAATGTCATTTTTTATATGTTTGCCCTTTTTATGCTCGATACCGAAGGTAAAGAGTATATTGGGTTTGTGCAATGTCCGTCATGGTGTCCGTCCGTCCGTCCGTCTGTCCGTCTGTATGTTCGCAACTTTTTTCCACACCCTTCAAGCTAGAGACTTGAAACTTTTAAATTCTCTTTATCTATGGGATAGTAAATTAAAGTGTCAAGATGGGGGTTCTACGATAATTGGGGGGCTGGCAAATCGATAAATTCGATAACTCAAAACCGATAAGTCCACATATTTCGCACATCCTTACAGCTAGAACTACCAAATTTGGTAAACAGATAGCTACTAGCAACCCCCAAAAAACTGCATCAAAAATTGTGAAGCCACGCCCACCCATTCCGCCCCCAGCCCCCCCGCAATTTAAAGTCAAAAAAGCTTATATCTACCACAGTTTTTGAGCTAGAGCCACCAAATTTGGTGCCAAGATAGGTGATGATGACCCGCCAAAAACTGCATCAAAAGTTTGGATGCCACGCCCACCAATAATGCCCTAGCCGCCCCCAGATGCCCCAACGCTTCGTCAAAAACGGGAATGCGTGTATCTTCCAGAGTTGTGGAGCTAGAGCCACCAAATTTGGTAGGAAGATAGCTGGTAACGACCCCCAAAAATCTGCATCAAAGTTTTTGAGCCACGCGCACCCCTTCCACCTCCCTTTCCCCACCTTTTACAAACTTTGAGCTAGAGTCACCAAATTTTGTATGAAGGTAGCAATTGACATTCCACATAGATCTGCATCAAAAATTTGGATGCCACGCCCACCCATACCGCCCCCAGCCCACCTTTCCCCACTTTTTACAAACGTTCAGCTAGAGTCACCAAATTTGGAAGGAAGGTAGCAATTGACTTTCCACATAGATTTGGATCAAAAATTTGGATGCCACGCCCACCCATACCGCTCCCAGCCCCCCTTTCCACACTTTTTACAAACTTCGAGCTAGAGTCACCAAATTTGGAAGGAAGGTAGCAATTGACATTTCACAAAGATCTGCAGCAAAACTTTGGATGCCACGCCCACCCATACCGCTCACAGCCCCCCTTTCCCCACCTTTTACAAACTTCGAGCTAGAGTCACCAAATTTGGTATGAAGATAGCAATTGACATTCCACATAGATCTGCATCAAAAATTTAGTTTCCACGCCCACCCATACGGTGTGCGTATATTTTTTCAGCTAGAGTCACCACACTGTTGATGTACGCGTTAGTCCCGTTAGTTCTGGCGCGTATATATTTTTGCTCTCTTTTTTCTCAATTTGATGCAAATTCGAGCGGCGAAGTTAGGTTAGTCTTATATGTAATTATGTTATACATAATTCTAGATAAGTTTTGAAGTTACAAATTTTAAAAAAATATTGTAATCTACATCTGTACTGGTATCGAGTATGCCGCAGTCGGTTGCGTCCGACTGCAACGTTTCCACTTGTTTAATATATAATTTCTTGACAACAAACCACTAGATAGAGTTGAATGGGTTGACGATTTGGGCATCGTCATGGACCCAAAGCTTAAGTTTGACAAGCATAATTCTTCAATTTCTAATCGAGCATCCGGTGTCTTGGGCTTCATTAAGCGCTGGTCGAAGGAGTTCAACGATCCCTACTTAAGGCCTTTACGCATGAGCCCCGTACAGCTCGCGTACCGTATACATGAGTTTTACGGACCTTAACAAGTGTTAAAAAATGCACATATTGTGGCGGTTGGTTGATAACTTCCTCTAAATTAATCGAAAGTGCATTTGTGTTTTGTCAGAAAATCTAAGAGCATACGCAAAAATTAGGAAAAATCGTTACACAAATACTTCTTGTTTGGAGCGATAAACAACAACAAAAATGTATAAAAGCACGACGAGTAAGACAGATAACGCATAAATCTTTAAGATGAATTTGGTTTGAGTCTTTGAAGTGGTTTCGGTTATGTTTAGCATAATCTTTGGTAAAAAACGTCAATCACACTCAAACTGAGATCTCTCTCTGAGCCGGCAATTCAATATTACACACGTTAATAGATACAACGTACACCTCCGATCACTTTTCTAAATGTTTACAAATGTTACCAATTAAAACACCGTTCAAAGTCATAAGAAAACATAGAATTTATTACGAGCACACAAAAACTCAACAGTCACCAACGAAAGTTAAAAGGTTATATTTAAATGTATGCGTAGCATTTGCCTTGACATTCATTGACCTGTCACTGATATTATGAATTTCGGCAAACTCTAAACAGCCAATACCTAGATTAAATTTGGTGCATATTTCTATTTGCCTACAAAAACCTAAAATAAAAAAATTAAAAAAGACTTCCAAAGCAGCCAAATTTAATTTCGAGCGCCAGACGCTTTTCTGACAATAATACAAGAATTTTTCGATCATTATTGTTTTAAGCTTAATTTTAGAAATTATTTTTCAAATTTTTAGTTCAATATTTTCAAAAAACTTTTTTTTTAGTTTTTTCAAACTACATATACTTATTTTTAAATTTTTAGTAAAATGTTTTTAAAAGCGTATTTTCATATTCGTTACTGTAGGTAAATAGTATATTGGTTTTGTGCAATGTTCGTCATGGTGTCTGTCCGTCTGTATGAACGCAACTTTTTTCCACACCCTTCAAGCTAGCGACTTGAAACTTTCCAAGATTGGGGTTCAACGATAACTGGGTGGCTAGCCAATCGATAAAATCGATAACACAAAACCGATATACCCACATATTTCGCACATCTTTACAGCTAGAACTACCAAATTTGGTAAGAAGATAGCTACTATCAACCCCCAAAAAACTGCATCAAAAGTTTGGATGCCACGCCCACCAATACTGCCCTAGCCGCCCACATCCACCCCAACGCTTCGTCAAAAACGGGAATGCGTGTTTCTTCCACAGTTTTTAAGCTAGAGCCACCAAATTTGGTAGAAAGATAGCTGGCAACGACCCCCAAAAATCTGCATCAAAGTTTTGGAGCCACGCCCACCCATTGCGCCCTCCTTTCCACACCTTTTACAAACTTTTAGCTAGAGTCACCAAATTTGGTATCAAGATAGCAATTGACATTCCACATAGATCTGCATCAAAATTTTGGATGCCACGCCCACCTATACCGCCCCAGCCCCCCTTTCCCACTTTTTACAATTTTCGAGCTAGAGTCACCAAGTTTGGTATGAAGATAGCAATTCACATTCCACATAGATCTGCATCAAAAGTTTGGATGCCACGCCCACCCATAACACCACCAGCCCACTTTCCCCTTTTTTTACAATTTTCGAGCTAGAGTCACCAAATTTGGTATGAAGATAGCAATTGACATTGCAAAAAGATCTGCATCAAAAATTTGGATGCCACACCCACCCAATCCACCCCCAGCCCCACTTTCCCCACCCTTTACAAACTTTGAGTTAGAGTCACCAAACTTGGAAGGAAGATAGCTGGTGGCATCCCCATCTGCATCGGAGAATCTTCAAGGCAGCGTACACCCCTGCCGCATCCGTACCCCTTTGCAATCAGGCCTCTTTTTACCGGTTTTAATACTGGTATCGAGTATGCCGCAGTCGGTTGCGTCCGACTGCAACGTTTCCAATTGTTTTTTTTTTTAAATTGCGTTAACTGAGTCAACAATGTTAAAAATTCGGGTGTTGCAATAATCGAGGAGTTGCTTGTTTCGAGGGTTGCGTTAACCGAGGTCGTACTGTATATGGGCAGTTCTCTGATGTCGAATGCGATATTTGTACGCATTCAAAATGAAAAAAAAAACCTGTGCCAATAATTTATTTTATTTTTACAAAATATGAAACTTATAGCTCTTGGTTAGCACTATAATTGGTGCTAATATTGATTATGTGAATTTTTTTTTTTTCAAGATAATCACAAAAATGTAAGGCATTCGCACGTGACACAGACAGAAGTCACTTTTTCGAAGACCAGTTCAAGCACTGATTTCAGCAAAACGCGATGGAAGATTTTAATGCAATTAAATTTAAAGTGCTATGTATTGATTGCTCTTAATAATGTATTTGGTTTGACTTAAAAATATTTAGTATTTTTTTTTTTTTAAATTGAATTTTAATTACTGTCGCACGTGACATGTTGCACGCGACAGTTTCTTCCATCATATTTTTTATGTTGTAGTGGTACTTTTTAAGTAAATCAGAAGAGCACAAAATGTATTTAAATTAGTTTTTAGTATATTTAATATATGTTTTCTTTTTAACATTAATTTCAAACTTAACAAAATATCTTCAATAAACTTAAACAAAAACAAATGTATTCATCTTAAATGAGTAACTTAACTACCTAACTTAAGTGATACAATTTAAGTCAAAAACAATTTTTAAATGAATATGCTGTTCTAGCACATTCCGTTTGTTGGCCATTGCAACCAAACCAAAGCATCTGGCTTATACCAGGTATGCTTTGCACATACTTCCATTTTTCATCTAACTTATAAACGATGGATGCTTGCTTCACGGCTCGAAGTTGTCAGTCAGCTGTTGTTTGCTTCAATTGCCCTAACTTACACCTTTTTTGTTCGATAGTAGTTTTACACTTTTTTACACTTAAAATTTTCAGAGTTGTATTTTTCGTGTTCTGTTCTGCCCTGCACTACCCCACACTTTCTATTATCAAACAGACCTAATGTAATGACAAACTCTCAATCTGTGCGGATGACATAAAATAAATTTTTACTCCATTAATGTTGTTCTCTGCACATTGATAACAAGAATAAGCATCAAGTAGGTTTTTTGATTTTGTTATTTGCCACACTTTTCTTTTAATTACGGCACCAACTCCGTCAACAGCTCCCTTTCCGTGAGAACTGGCAAAAAAATTCCATTCAATATTTTCACATACGATTTGATTCAAAATATGGTTCAAGCTGGTCAAAATGTATTTATTTTTAAACTGTGCGCAGCTGCCATCAGAAAATATAAATGTTTTTGAACAACTTCCATACATTTTTTTAATTTCAACAATGAGGTTTAACACGAAAATATAGACATCATGTTTATTATGCGTGAGTTTATCACTAATAATAGCAAACGACTGTGAAGCACCAGCCAACCAAGCTACACAAGTAAAAATTGTCACCTGATGGTAGCTGAAATGAGCACTTTGTACCTCGTTCTGGTGTGTCAACCGATAATTCTCCGCCAAATCAATTTGAAGAAGAAGCTCAGATGGCTTTAAGTTCCCTTTTGTTTCTTCAAAATATTTTTGCTGGACTCTTTTTACATAAAAATGGGTCTTGAACGTTGATAGCTTAGCTTCTATATAAATTAGTAAATCGGATACAGATGAGGTTGTATTTGAGAGGACTATGTGGTTTTCAATTTTACGCCATTGTTGCCAGTTTACTTCTTCTTCCATATTAACCAAATATGTAAGAGGAATTAATTCATCTTTTAGTTCTGTTACACATTTCTTACAATTGCTTGTCATGCAATATGTCGCAGCAAACTGCTTTAAGAAATGTCTCAAAATCGGTAGGAATAAATGGTATAATTTTCGAGCAACTTTGCAATAGAAAGCCGACATTTGCATGACACATGCAAACACACATATTGTGCGGCATTTTATTTTCCAGCTGGACATGCCGAGGTCGGAATTTAAAAAAGGGTTGATAAGCCTACCTTTTCTCTTGGAAAATAATTCCTAAACGACTCATAGGTTTCGGACACATGAAGCCCTTTGCCACTAATTTGCCCTCAACTATAAGGGTGTCTTTCTTTCCTGCAGCTTGCACACTTACATCATCATTTTGATAAAAAAAAACAATAAAAAAAAAAAAAAACATGTGATGGCATTAATTAAGCGTTCTGATATTGTTCTGCTGGATTGGTTTATATTTTCATTTTCTTCAATATTGTTATATTTTTTTCTCAGAGCTTCCAGAACTTTTAGTGTTTTGGTTAAATCTTTGGGCAACGCTCTCTCCACTTTTTATACCCTTAACCCATAAAATGGGTAAATAAGGGTATAATGGTTTTGTGCAAACGTATGTAACAGGCAGAAGAAAGCATCTCCGACCCCATAAAGTATATATATTCTTGATCAGCATCAACAGCCGAGACGATATAGCCATGTCCGTCTGTCTTTCCGTCTGTCTATCCGTCTGTCTGTCTGTATGAACGCGTGGATCTCAGAGACTACAAGAGCTAGAGACTTCAGATTTTGTATTTAAGTTCTCCTATACCATGGGCAGAACAAGTTTGCTTCAAATTATCGATAACTATTCTGGTTTCCGATATACACATAATATCGATAACAATAAATATCGAATTTGGAAATGTAAAAATGGGGGTTGAAATAATGGGTAACGATAGAACTTTTCTGAAAAATTCGTCCAAATCGGTTAAGAAACACCGGAGATATCTAATTTTATCGATTGAAGTTAAGTCAGTATACCAAAGTCATTATAAATTTAATTTACATATTTATTACAACTGGGTTCAGGGTATCTTCTAGTCGGGCTCTCCCGACTAGAGCCTTCTTACTTGTTTTTAACTGCTTTCGCCAAGGTTTGCTTACATTTGTAAGGCGTGGTTTGTTTTTGTCGTGCAACTGACGTATCGAAGAGTTTTTGGCGCCTCTGTTGTTGTCGTATGCGAACATTTTTCCGTTTTTCTTCAATTATTTTGTTATTACCTTCAGCCAGCCTTCTCCACGTCTGTCTAGCATTTCGCATTCTTTCTTTGTTTTTTAATTTATAATTTTGTAGTGTTGTTTAATAATTGTTTATTTTTTCTCTCCACCGTTTGCAGTTGGACTTGTTACACTCGATACCGAAGGTAAAGAGTATATTGGTTTTGTGCAATGTCCGTCATGGTGTCTGTCCGTCTGTCCGTCCGTATGTGTGCAAGTTTTTTCCACACCCTTCAAGCTAGAGACTTGAAACTTTCCAATTCTCTTTATCTATGGGATAGTAAATTAAAGTGTCAAGATTGGGGTTCTACGATAACTGGAGGGCTGGCAAATCGATACATTCGATAACTCAAATCCGATAAATCCACATATTTCGCACATCCTTACAGCTAGAACTACCAAATTTGGTAAGAAGATAGCTACTAGCAACCCCCAAAAAACTGCATCAAAAATTTTGGAGCCACGCCCCCCCCCATTCCGCCCCCAGTCCCACGGCATTTTAAAGTCAAAACGCCTATATCTCCCACAGTTTTTGAGCTATAGCCACCAAATTTGGTGCCAAGATAGGTGATTAGGACCTACCAAAAACTGCATCAAAAGTTTGGATGCCACGCCCACCAATACTGCCCTAGCCACCCCCATCCGCTCCAACGCTTCGTCAAAAACGGGAATGCGTGTATCTTCCAGAGTTGTGGAGCTAGAGCCAGCGAATTTGGTAGGAAGATAGCTGGTAACGACCCCCAAAAAACTGTATCAAAGTTTTGGAGCCACGCCCACCCATTACGCCCCCAGCCCCCCTTATTTTGAAATCAGAAATGGCTATATCTCCCACAGTTTTTGAGCTAGAGCCACCATATATGGTGCCAAGATAAGTGATAATGACCCCCTAAAAACTGCATCAAAAGTTTGGATGCCACGCCCACCAATACTGCCCTAGCCGCCCCCATCCACCCCAACGCTTTGTCAAAAACGGGAATGCGTGTATCTTCCAGAGTTGTGGAGCTAGAGCCTCTAAATTTGGTGGGAAGATAGCTGGTAACGACCCCCAAAAATCTGCATCAAAGTTTTGGAGACACGCCCACCCATTTCGCCCCCCCTTCCCCACTTTTTACAATTTTCGAGCTAGAGTCACCAAATTTGGTATGAAAATAGCAATTGACATTTTACAAAGATCTGCATCAAATATTTGGATGCCACGCCCACCCATACCGCTCCCAGCCCCCTTTCCCCACATTTAACATACTTCGAGCTAGAGTCACCAAATTTGGAAGGAAGGTAGCAATTGACATTCCACATAGATCTGCAGCAAAACTTTGGATGCCACGCCCACCCATACCGCCCCCAGCCCCCCTTTCCCTACTCTTTACAAACTTCGAGCTAGAGTCACCAAATTTGGTATGAAGATAGCAATTGACATTCCACACAGATCTGCATCAAAACTTTGGATGCCACGCCCACCCATACCGCCCCAGCCTCCCTTTCCCCACATTTAACAATTTTCGAGCTAGAGTCACCAAATTTGGTATGAAGATAGCAATTGACATTCCACAAAGATCTGCATCAAAAATTTGGATGCCACGCCCAGCCATACAGCCCCCAACCCCCTTTCCACACTCTTTACAAACTTCGAGCTGGAGTCACCAAATTTGGTATGAAGATAGCAATTGACATTCCACATAGATCTGCATCAACACTTTGGATGCCACGCCCACCCATACCGCCCCAGCCCCCCTTTCCCCACATTTAACAATTTTCGAGCTAGACTCACCAAATTTGGTATGAAGATAGCAATTGACATTCCACAAAGATCTGCATCAAAATTTGGATGCCACGCCCACCCATACCGCTCCCAGCCCCCTTTCCCCACATTTAACATACTTCGGGCTAGAGTCACCAAATTTGGAAGGAAGGTAGCAATTGACATTCCACATAGATCTGCAGCAAAACTTTGGATGCCACGCCCACCCATACCGCCCCCAGCCCCCCTTTCCCTACTCTTTACAAACTTCGAGCTAGAGTCACCAAATTTGGTATGAAGATAGCAATTGACATTCCACAAAGATCTGCATCAAAAATTTGGATGCCACGCCCACTCATACCGTCCCCAGCCCCCCTTTCCCCACATTTAACAATTTTCGAGCTAGAGTCACCAAATTTGGTATGAAGATAGCAATTGACATTCCACAAAGATCTGCATCAAAAATTTGGATTCCACGCTCACCCATACCGCCCCCAGCCCCCCTTTCCCCGCATTTAACAATTTTCGAGCTAGAATCACCAAATTTGATATGAAGATAGCAATTGACATTTCACAAAGATCTGCAGTAAAAATTTGGATGCCACATTCACCCATACCGCCCCTAGCTCCTCTTTCCCCACCTTTTACAAACTTCGAGCTAGAGTCACTAAATTTGGTATGAAGGTAGCAATTGACATTCCACAAAGATCTGCATCAAAAATTTGGATGCCACGCCCACCCATACCGCCCCCAGCCCCTCTTTCCCCACATTTAACAATTTTCGAGCTAGAGTCACCAAATATGGTATGAAGGTAGCAATTGACATTTCGCACAGATCTGCAGTAAAAATTTGGATGCCACACCCAATCATACCGCCCCCAGCCCCCCTTTCAACAGCTCTTACAAACTTTCAGCTAGAGTCACCAAATTTGGAAGGAAGATAGTTGGTGGCATCCCTATCTGCATCGGAGAATCTTTAAGGCAGCGTACACCCTTGTCCCATCCGTACCCCTTTGCAATCAGGCCTCTTTTTACCTGTTTTAATACTGGTATCGAGTATGCCGCAGTCGGTTGCGTCCGACTGCAACGTTTCCACTTGTTTTTTCGTTGTCTTCATTCATCTACATTGAAAAAATTATTTAAATAAAAAACATAAAAAACTTTTTTTTCGGCTTACTATGTCGCACACGACAAACTTTGAAACAGTTTCAAAATCAAGGCTGTGCTTATATGCAACCAAATTTTTATTTATTGACTTTGTTGTAAAATATGTTTGGACACAATATTAGATGCTCATTGGACCAAAACCTTGGATGCACTGATCACAAATGTTATTTTTCAATGTCACACGTGACAGTGATAGAAACTGATGAGCTGATAAGAAATTTGCCGTTATAAGCTATCGGATCGTTTCTATTACATTTGTATTATATTCTTCGAATATAAAACGAGATTTAAAAGAGCGAATATCAACGCATAATGACTCTCCTTAAGAAAATGAATCAAAACAAAACGTGAAGTATAAAAGTTTAAAAAAAAAAAAACAATAAAAAAAAAAAAAAACATGTGATGGCATTAATTAAGCGTTCTGATATTGTTCTGCTGGATTGGTTTATATTTTCATTTTCTTCAATATTGTTATATTTTTTTCTCAGAGCTTCCAGAACTTTTAGTGTTTTGGTTAAATCTTTGGGCAACGCTCTCTCCACTTTTTATACCCTTAACCCATAAAATGGGTAAATAAGGGTATAATGGTTTTGTGCAAACGTATGTAACAGGCAGAAGAAAGCATCTCCGACCCCATAAAGTATATATATTCTTGATCAGCATCAACAGCCGAGACGATATAGCCATGTCCGTCTGTCTTTCCGTCTGTCTATCCGTCTGTCTGTCTGTATGAACGCGTGGATCTCAGAGACTACAAGAGCTAGAGACTTCAGATTTTGTATTTAAGTTCTCCTATACCATGGGCAGAACAAGTTTGCTTCAAATTATCGATAACTATTCTGGTTTCCGATATACACATAATATCGATAACAATAAAATATCGAATTTGGAAAATGTAAAAATGGGGGTTGAAATAATGGGTAACGATAGAACTTTTCTGAAAAATTCGTCCAAATCGGTTAAGAAACACCGGAGATATCTAATTTTATCGATTGAAGTTAAGTCAGTATACCAAAGTCAATTATAAATTTAATTTACATATTTATTACAACTGGGTTCAGGGTATCTTCTAGTCGGGCTCTCCCGACTAGAGCCTTCTTACTTGTTTTTAACTGCTTTCGCCAAGGTTTGCTTACATTTGTAAGGCGTGGTTTGTTTTTGTCGTGCAACTGACGTATCGAAGAGTTTTTGGCGCCTCTGTTGTTGTCGTATGCGAACATTTTTCCGTTTTTCTTCAATTATTTTGTTATTACCTTCAGCCAGCCTTCTCCACGTCTGTCTAGCATTTCGCATTCTTTCTTTGTTTTTTAATTTATAATTTTGTAGTGTTGTTTAATAATTGTTTATTTTTTCTCTCCACCGTTTGCAGTTGGACTTGTTACACTCGATACCGAAGGTAAAGAGTATATTGGTTTTGTGCAATGTCCGTCATGGTGTCTGTCCGTCTGTCCGTCCGTATGTGTGCAAGTTTTTTCCACACCCTTCAAGCTAGAGACTTGAAACTTTCCAATTCTCTTTATCTATGGGATAGTAAATTAAAGTGTCAAGATTGGGGTTCTACGATAACTGGAGGGCTGGCAAATCGATACATTCGATAACTCAAATCCGATAAATCCACATATTTCGCACATCCTTACAGCTAGAACTACCAAATTTGGTAAGAAGATAGCTACTAGCAACCCCCAAAAAACTGCATCAAAAATTTTGGAGCCACGCCCCCCCCCATTCCGCCCCCAGTCCCACGGCATTTTAAAGTCAAAAACGCCTATATCTCCCACAGTTTTTGAGCTATAGCCACCAAATTTGGTGCCAAGATAGGTGATTAGGACCTACCAAAAACTGCATCAAAAGTTTGGATGCCACGCCCACCAATACTGCCCTAGCCACCCCCATCCGCTCCAACGCTTCGTCAAAAACGGGAATGCGTGTATCTTCCAGAGTTGTGGAGCTAGAGCCAGCGAATTTGGTAGGAAGATAGCTGGTAACGACCCCCAAAAAACTGTATCAAAGTTTTGGAGCCACGCCCACCCATTACGCCCCCAGCCCCCCTTATTTTGAAATCAGAAATGGCTATATCTCCCACAGTTTTTGAGCTAGAGCCACCATATATGGTGCCAAGATAAGTGATAATGACCCCCTAAAAACTGCATCAAAAGTTTGGATGCCACGCCCACCAATACTGCCCTAGCCGCCCCCATCCACCCCAACGCTTTGTCAAAAACGGGAATGCGTGTATCTTCCAGAGTTGTGGAGCTAGAGCCTCTAAATTTGGTGGGAAGATAGCTGGTAACGACCCCCAAAAATCTGCATCAAAGTTTTGGAGACACGCCCACCCATTTCGCCCCCCCTTCCCCACTTTTTACAATTTTCGAGCTAGAGTCACCAAATTTGGTATGAAAATAGCAATTGACATTTTACAAAGATCTGCATCAAATATTTGGATGCCACGCCCACCCATACCGCTCCCAGCCCCCTTTCCCCACATTTAACATACTTCGAGCTAGAGTCACCAAATTTGGAAGGAAGGTAGCAATTGACATTCCACATAGATCTGCAGCAAAACTTTGGATGCCACGCCCACCCATACCGCCCCCAGCCCCCCTTTCCCTACTCTTTACAAACTTCGAGCTAGAGTCACCAAATTTGGTATGAAGATAGCAATTGACATTCCACACAGATCTGCATCAAAACTTTGGATGCCACGCCCACCCATACCGCTCCAGCCTCCCTTTCCCACATTTAACAATTTTCGAGCTAGAGTCACCAAATTTGGGATGAAGATAGCAATTGACATTCCACAAAGATCTGCATCAAAAATTTGGATGCCACGCCCAGCCATACAGCCCCCAACCCCCTTTCCACACTCTTTACAAACTTCGAGCTGGAGTCACCAAATTTGGTATGAAGATAGCAATTGACATTCCACATAGATCTGCATCAACACTTTGGATGCCACGCCCACCCATACCGCCCCAGCCCCCCTTTCCCCACATTTAACAATTTTCGAGCTAGACTCACCAAATTTGGTATGAAGATAGCAATTGACATTCCACAAAGATCTGCATCAAAAATTTGGATGCCACGCCCACCCATACCGCTCCCAGCCCCCTTTCCCCACATTTAACATACTTCGGGCTAGAGTCACCAAATTTGGAAGGAAGGTAGCAATTGACATTCCACATAGATCTGCAGCAAAACTTTGGATGCCACGCCCACCCATACCGCCCCCAGCCCCCCTTTCCCTACTCTTTACAAACTTCGAGCTAGAGTCACCAAATTTGGTATGAAGATAGCAATTGACATTCCACAAAGATCTGCATCAAAAATTTGGATGCCACGCCCACTCATACCGTCCCCAGCCCCCTTTCCCCACATTTAACAATTTTCGAGCTAGAGTCACCAAATTTGGTATGAAGATAGCAATTGACATTCCACAAAGATCTGCATCAAAAATTTGGATTCCACGCTCACCCATACCGCCCCCAGCCCCCCTTTCCCCGCATTTAACAATTTTCGAGCTAGAATCACCAAATTTGATATGAAGATAGCAATTGACATTTCACAAAGATCTGCAGTAAAAATTTGGATGCCACATTCACCCATACCGCCCCTAGCTCCTCTTTCCCCACCTTTTACAAACTTCGAGCTAGAGTCACTAAATTTGGTATGAAGGTAGCAATTGACATTCCACAAAGATCTGCATCAAAAATTTGGATGCCACGCCCACCCATACCGCCCCCAGCCCCTCTTTCCCCACATTTAACAATTTTCGAGCTAGAGTCACCAAATATGGTATGAAGGTAGCAATTGACATTTCGCACAGATCTGCAGTAAAAATTTGGATGCCACACCCAATCATACCGCCCCCAGCCCCCCTTTCAACAGCTCTTACAAACTTTCAGCTAGAGTCACCAAATTTGGAAGGAAGATAGTTGGTGGCATCCCTATCTGCATCGGAGAATCTTTAAGGCAGCGTACACCCTTGTCCCATCCGTACCCCTTTGCAATCAGGCCTCTTTTTACCTGTTTTAATACTGGTATCGAGTATGCCGCAGTCGGTTGCGTCCGACTGCAACGTTTCCACTTGTTTTTTCGTTGTCTTCATTCATCTACATTGAAAAAATTATTTAAATAAAAAACATAAAAAACTTTTTTTTCGGCTTACTATGTCGCACACGACAAACTTTGAAACAGTTTCAAAATCAAGGCTGTGCTTATATGCAACCAAATTTTTATTTATTGACTTTGTTGTAAAATATGTTTGGACACAATATTAGATGCTCATTGGACCAAAACCTTGGATGCACTGATCACAAATGTTATTTTTCAATGTCACACGTGACAGTGATAGAAACTGATGAGCTGATAAGAAATTTGCCGTTATAAGCTATCGGATCGTTTCTATTACATTTGTATTATATTCTTCGAATATAAAACGAGATTTAAAAGAGCGAATATCAACGCATAATGACTCTCCTTAAGAAAATGAATCAAAACAAAACGTGAAGTATAAAAGTTTAAAAAAAAAAAATGTGTTATGAGTAAATGTAAAACATGCCTATTTTAGTTAAATATAATAGATTCCCTATAAAACAAACATACTTTTTTAGACTTTGAATTTTCTGGCTGCGGTTGACCTTTCTGGAGAATTACCCATACATATTTATTATACATACATACATATTTATTATAACTATAATTATTGCTAAATATTTACTACTAAAAAATAAAAATATAAATAAAAAAAGTAAAATAAACTAAATCTTACAAGATTAAAATTATATATGTATATGTACTTACTGAGATTTGATCCCGAACCTCCCGGGTAAACAAAACAAAATGTTTCTAAAAACTAAAACTATCAATATTTCTACACTGGTATTCGAACCCGGACCTCCCAGCTACGAGTCGGGTATCCTAACCACTAGGCTATATGAGTGCAATGCTCAGAGTGCCTTTAAAACCTAATTTATAATTTTTTTTTTTTTTAGCTACAAGGTCACTCACAGTGAGGATAGTAAAAAGCTATTAAAAGCGAAAAGGAAGGAGGCATACCATATGAACATATGTAGAATACACACGCTCAGAAGCATGACATAAAAGGCGGTCAGCCCACAACCGAGGGTTTGCGCGCTAGAAAATCACTGGCATAAAGCGCATACAAACAACATGGCTGGCTGGCTGCGCTACGCAAGACAGTCTCGTAGCGCAGTCAGCAAGTAGAATGACTTGCATATTTCTCACGACCCGCCAGACCAGCAAAAAATTACTACAAATGCGCTCTCTGAGAGCGATGTCACCACGATTTCATGTTCCAACTGGCCTGTTGGATTTTCGCACTTTGAACACTCAATATCTATACATGATTGTTGATGCAAGAGTTCCTGAGTGCCATTCTTGCATTTAGTTGGTAGTGGAATCGGGGTATAAGATGCGCCTTGCTGCATGGTGCAGAATCATTGTACCTTTCCATGGTCACACATTAAATGCTTTTAAGAATGACTCAGGATTAATTGTGGAATAAAACTAATTTCGTACATAAAGGGAAATTGCTCCGCATTCAAACAACAAAGCAGTTCTTCTTGGCTGAGCATTAGTTTGATTGTTTTACATTTAAGCCAACTTAAGACAAATTATGCGCAGAACTACCTTATTGGTAGAGGCCAGACCTGTTAAGTAATAATTATTAATTGTAGTTATTATTAATTAGATTGTTTTTGTTTAAAAGTTGAACTAATGATTAAATTGCGATTATTTTCGCTTTCACACAATTATTTAATGATTACGATTGCAAATAATCAAAAATAATGGAAAATTACCATGAATTATTAAAAAAAATGGAAAATAATTGAAAATAATGGAAAATAATCGTTTTAATATTTTCCATTATTTTCCATTATTTTCTATTATTTTCCATTATTTCGACTATTTGAGACTATTTTGAGAGAAACAAATTATTTTCAACATCACATTTAATAACAACAATGTTTCTTGACGAGACCGATTACAACATACTTATAAACAAGAACGTATTAAATATTGCATGTTTTTACATTAAATTAAGCACAAACATCAAACATATTCAGGGTTTGCCTTCATTAAAAATAATTTTTCGAATGAAAAATCGGACAATGATTGGCGCCTAGGGCTGTTTATAATGCCAGCAAATGAAAACAGACGCTCAACAGGAGCCGAAGATGTTAACGGCGTGTTGAAAGCAATGGACGCTTCTTTTAAAATGCCATATTTAAGCCATATCTCTTCCGAGCTTGCATTATCACTCAAAAAGCTGAAGAGCTGATGGCAAATTAAAGACCGTTGTGTGGTGCGTAGTTCATCTTGAGAAGATGGACTTGCGTTTTCATCATCTGCAAAAGAAAGAAACAAGTAAGAAGGCTCTAGTCGGGAGAGCCCGACTAGAAGATACCCTGAACCCAGATGCAATAAATATGTAAATTAAATTTATAATTGACTTTGGTATACTGACTTAACTTCAATCGATAAAATTAGATATCTCCGGTGTTTCTTAACCGATTTGGACGAATTTTTCAGAAAAGTTCTATCGTTACCCATTATTTCAACCCCCATTTTTACATTTTCCAAATTCGATATTTTATTGTTATCGATATTATGTGTATATCGGAAACCAGAATAGTTATCGATAATTTGAAGCAAACTTGTTCTGCCCATGGTATAGGAGAACTTAAATACAAAATCTGAAGTCTCTAGCTCTTGTAGTCTCTGAGATCCACGCGTTCATACAGACAGACAGACGGATAGACAGACGGAAAGACAGACGGACATGGCTATATCGTCTCGGCTGTTGATGCTGATCAAGAATATATATACTTTATGGGGTCGGAGATGCTTTCTTCTGCCTGTTACATACTTTTGCACAAAACCATTATACCCTTATTTACCCATTTTATGGGTTAAGGGTATAAAAATATAGAAATTTGTTACAAATTCAAACAAACTGACAGATTTACTCACAAGAAGTCTGGATCTTCCAAAGTATCATCTGCTGAAAAATCGCAATCGCTCTCGAAAATACTCTGAGACATTTTTGCCTAAATTAAAAATGTTTTTATACCTCATTCAATCATACATAAGTGACAAAAGTTACATGACAAGTGTACACTAGTCAGCCGACTGGTGTAAAATTTACACTGTAAATGCAATACAAGGTGTTCACTTGTTATTAATAGGCAATCATTTAGCTTTTAAGTTTTTTTAAACTGTTTCACCTTCAATACTTACCAAATATTGTATTATATTCACAATTGATAGTATACAAAACTTCAGAAAATTCACAAAGTTCAATTAAACAAAAATAAATTCAAACTCAACATATGAACGTTCAAACATATAAAACGAAATGCGTTCAATTTACGCGTGTTGAGCTTGCAAATTCTCTCTCTTAAACATATGATCGCGCTTAACGGAACCGCGAATGCAGCGCAAGATATAAAATGTAATAAGAATTGGCAAGGGCGTAGGGAGAGGTAACATTGGCAACTAAAATTATGCACGGAGCAATATTTTTTAGTTTTATATGCATAAATAGCTGTGTTTATTTCATTTAATAAAAAATTGTTTGTCACAGATCGTAACACAACAAACAGCCCCCGCCCCCTTGCAATACTCGGCATACACCCATGACAAGCAAAGCTGCGAATGCACTCAAAAACGTAACTCCAATAAGAAAGCTTTTGCATAAAGTGCGCGGGTGGCTGCAAAAGCTTTGCACTTTTGTAAAGAAACATTGTTGTTATTAAATGTGATGTTAAAAATAATTTGTTTCTCTCAAAATAGTCGAAATAATGGAAAATAATGCAAAATAATGGAAAGTAATGGAAAATAATGGGAAATATTAAAACGATTATTTTCAATTATTTTCCATTATTTTTAATAATTCATGGTTATTTTCCATTATTTTTGATTATTTGTAATCGTAATCATTAAATAATCATACATTTTTCACCAGCGAACTATATAATCACTACGACTATTTTCCAAAAATAATTTAATTGATTAGTAATTCTAATGGCAACTTAACAGGTCTGGTAGAGGCAACCGCCAAGTAAACGAGAGTATTCAGGTTTAAATATTGTCACGGCAAGCCGAAGCTAAATGATTTGAATTCCATCTTTAATATAAGTAAGCGAAGTATTTCTTGCCCGGTTTCAATAAAATTTTCACAGATGATAAATTTTATACTTAAATTTCTAAACCTTCATTTATACTATAATAATTTCAGATTTCATTTCTTTTTGATTTTTTAGTGTTACTTGTGTTTTGACAATGGGAAAACAAGTTTGTTTTACATGTGGTCAAGAAGAGTTTATTTTCCTGAATCCTCCACCTCTTATAGTCTCCAAGATCGAATCGATTTTTAGACAGACAGGCATACAAACGAAAAGGCAGACATTGTTAAGCCGACTCGGTTGTTGAAACTAGACTGATAACGAATATATGTATATACTTTTATGGAGTAGTGATGCTGCTTCCTTCTGCAGGTTTAATACATTAAACACTTGCACAGAACCACCTAACTTTTCCTCGCCATGACTTCAAACCGGTCAAAATCAAATTTTATTTTTTTTTTTAATTAGAATATTATAAAAAAAAACCTGACGTGATTATGAAATACTGATTTAAGGTGCAGTCTAAATTTGTTTAAAAGTGGGTACCTACTTTAAGATCGCGTTTAACATCACGCAAACTTTGACCATCGTCTTCCAATGAATCCTCGCTGCTGCGTCGTGAAGCTGTTGATCGTGTTAAGTTTAGGAGACCACCGTAAGTTGTACGTGCGGGGTGTGATGAAAAAGTGTCTATAATAATACTGCCACTGGTGTGTATGTCAAATGCGCGGTCAGCATTTTGTTCCTGCTCTTTTTGTAGCCGCTCAAGCTCCCGCATACGGATCTCACGAGCTTCGGCACGGGCTTGTCGACGAGCTGCCAACCGCGCTTCGGCCTATATGATAGATTTTAAAATAAAAAAAATTACTTTCTTTTCATTTTTAACGTTGTACTTATATTTAATTTCATTATAAAAAGTAAAAGGCGTTAATGAGTTTAAAATTAGGTTCGTGGGGAGCACCACCGTAATTTACCATTTGTATATGTATTAGACATCTGCATGACTGGAATCAAAACGGCAAATAAAACATTCGTGCTGAAACTATATGCACGTTTTTTGGTAAAGTGAATGCAAATTTTTATGCAATCACTAAAATTGAAACAGCAATGTTCCTATTCCAACGTTCGCGTGCACATACAAAATCGCGTGCTTTGCACTAGAGGTCTGCATGGCTGCACTCACAACATACGCCAAGTTGAATGAATTCGAATTGAATTGAGTTGAGTGAGTTCGATGCGTGTTGCTTTATTCCATACGGAACTCAGTAAAAATGAATTAGAATAAATGAAGCGTAAAACGGAATGAACAATTTGGCAAAGCCGAAGACACTCGAGTTACTCGAGTTGTAATATTGTGAAGCACGCGGTCAGGTGGGCGTGGCATCCAAAGTTTTGATGCAGATCTATGTGGAATGTCAATTGCTATCTTGATACCAAATTTGAAGACTCTAGCTTAAAGTTTGTAAAAGGTGTGGAAAGGGGGGCAAAATGGGTGGGCGTGGCTCCAAAACTTTTATGCAGATTTTTGGGGGTCGTTGCCAGCTATCTTTCTACCAAAATTGGTGGCTCTAGCGCCACAACTCTGGAAGATACACGCATTTCCGTTTTCGACGAAGCGTTGGGGTGTATGGGGGCGGCTAAGGCAGTATCGGTAGGCGTGGCATCCAAACTTTTGATGCATTTTTTGGGGGGTTATCAACACCTATCTTGGCAACAAATTTGGTGGCTACAGCTCAGAAACTGTGGGAGATAAGGGCTTTTTTGACTAAAAAATACGGGGACAGGGGGCAGAATGGGTAGGCGTGTATCCAAAATTTTTGATGCAGTTTTTTGGGGGTTGATAGTAGCTATCTTCTTACCAAATTTGGTTGTTCTAGTAGTTGTAAGGATGTGCGAAATATGTGGACTTATCGGTTTTGAGTTATCGAATTTATCGATTTGCCAGCCCCCAGTTATCGTAGAACCCCAATCTTGACACTTTAATTTACTATCCTATAGATAAAGAGAATTGGAAAGTTTCAAGTCTCTAGCTTGAAGGGTGTGGAAAAAAGTTGCGTTCATACAGACGGACAGACGGACAGACACCATGACGGACATTGCACAAACTCAATATACTCTTTACCTTCGGTATCGAGTATAAAAATAAACATCAACTCTTGTAATTTCTTTAAGTGAATATTTTTTTATAATGCTTAGAGTTTCTGCTAAACGTAGAGTATAAGTTTTTATTGATACGACAGTTGAAACATTTTTTTCATTTTTGTGTTTTGTAAGACGTGGAAAAATCTTGAGAAAAAGATAATAGCATCGCTAATGAAATCTACGTAAAAATCTTAATGTTTACCAAATCTACCTTTATAAAATTATGTTTTTATTATATTTGACAACCTTTTACTGTTATTTCGATCATTGTGGAGTAAAAAGGCCAACATCAAATGGTAATTGGTCGTAAAATGCACTGTCAAGTTTAAAAAAAAAGGACGAAATTATCAAAAATGCATAAATTTTTGAAAATCTCACAGACAAATTAGTCGATTGGTCAGGTTTTCGATTAAAATAATACGAAACACTGAAAAATATAAAAAGAATGCAAATACAAGTGATAAATAATGAGTTTTGAACCAATTTCTTGACAAAAAGTTTTTTTTTTGCTACAGCAGTTGAGTTTCTTAAGTACTGCAACAAAGCAACGAAATATCCAAAATATTTTTGCGATACCGCAAAATGTTGTTAATATTTCAGAGAACATAATTTAAATGGCGGGGCCACTGGAAAAGCCTCCCTTTTAAATTTCACTACTCGTAATCAATAATTTACAAACGCAAGAAGTTGAAAAAATTGTTATAAATTGGCTGCCCGATCCATGGAGGAATATTTCATGGACAGATGAAGTTGACTTGGGACCTTCTCTAAAGACTTTTATTACCAATCATTCCGACCATAATCGCATCCGACCATGAAATACTCCTTCATTCTGCCTTCTTTTTATATTTTTTAGTGTTTTGTAATATTTCAATGGAAAACCTAAACATTCGACCAACTTTTCTGTGAGATTTTAATATATAAATTTTTTGATAATTTAGTCTTTTTTTTTTTAGTTTAAGGTGCATTTTACCACCAGTAAACATCAAATGCTGGCCTATTTACTTCTCAATGATCTAGATAACAGTAATAAGTTATCAAATATAATAAAAACATAATTTCCATAAAGGTAGATTTTGTAAACTTAACGATTTTTACGTAGATTGCTTACCGTATGAATTAATTGTGGTCAAATATTTCTTATCAGTTAAGCGAAGCATATAACTAAATAAATACTGTTGTTGTTTCTGGAATCACTATCAAAGAGAAAACAAAATTCTCATTCAGAAAAATATATATTTGTAGGTAGGCCAAACATTGCATATGCGTAAATACATATATAGATAATAAAAAACGGCAAGAGCCTGCAGGTCGTTATAAAAAGAATAGTGGTGTAACACCAAAAGAAATAGAACCACTTTTCAAAGTAGAACTTTAACCAAAAACAAAGATGCTTAAAAAATAACAAAATTCACCCAATATACATACAATCTTTAGCATTTAATGCACCGCAGAATCACCGTAAAAGAACCGCACAAACGGTACAATGTATTAAATGCCAAGAGTACTGCCATACAGAGTCCTACTGTACACTACGCTCGGTAAGCGTAGTTTGTGGTGAACTGTAGAACTCCGCACGCTGCACAGCAAGCAAAGATGGCTCGAGCAGAGAAATATGTGTGGCAACTGCGGCGGCAATCACACAGCCAACTAACTACAGAGTCTGACCAATTTATAAGGAACTTAAAAACCACATTAATTAACGCGTTACCACTGTACGCTCAAAAAAAGGAACCGATTACCTTCATATCATCGAAATACAACCCAGACGTTTTCTTTTCGGCTGCAGCCAGACCCTCAGTTGGCCCTGAATTTGCAACCAAAAACACAACATACGCAAACGCTTAAAGATCTGGATTGGCTCTTACTTCCTCTTAGACACCGTATTCACAAGCAAAACAAGTGAGCACAAACGTTGCGCAGGACAAAAAGCCACCGGAGCAGGAACAAAGCAGCATCAAAGCACTCATATATACCCTTCAACAGAGCATGAGAGAGTTTATGTCGTTCATGCAGACAACTATGCAAGATTTAACGCGTAATCAAATGCAGAGACTATAATGCCAATCACACACACTGGGGATCTCGTCGTGTGACTCCATGAGGTAAGCAGCTGGATATTACAATTATAAAAGCAAACAACAACGTTTGAATGACTTTGCAGTTACCAAAAACATTTCGAGTAGACTGATAAGCGCCGAATGCCTTTCGGATCTATCATTCGATCACTTGCCTGTTTTAATCAATCTACTACGACACCCAGAATCCATATATTGACCTGGTAAGTTAACTCACAAAATATAACTGGCTCAGATACAAAGCCACGTCTCGAAATCGTCTCAAACAGTTAAAACAAGTAAGAAGGCTCTAGTCGGGTGAGCCCGACTAGAAGATACCCTGAACCCAGTTGCAATAAATAAATTAAATTTATGTAAGACTTTGGTATACTTACTTAGCTTCAATCGATTAAGTTCAATATCTCCGGTGTTTCTCAACCGATTTGGACGAAATTTTCAGAAAAGTTCTATCATTACCCATTACCCTCATTTTTAGATTTTCCAAATTCGATATTTTTCTGTTATCGATATTATGTGTATATCGGAAACCAGAATAGTTATCGATAATTTGAAGCAAACTTGTTCTGCTCATGGTAGTCTCTAGCTCTTGTAGTCTCTGAGATCCACGCGTTCATACAGACGGACAGACGGAAAGACAGACGGACAGACGGACATGGCTATATCGTCTCGGCTGTTGATGCTGATCAAGAATATATATACTTTATGGGGTCGGAGATGCTTCCTTTTGCCTGTTACATACTTTTGCACAAAACCATTATACCCTTATTTACCCATTTTATGGGTTAAGGGTATAAAAATACACAACCAAAAGAAACAAATCTCCAAAATGAACAGTTTGAAGCGTTAAAGTACGAACAAGAACACGCTCGAAACCGTTATTATGAGCAATTATCAATCACCAGCACAAAAAAACTCACTTTGGAGAGCTCAGCCAACTCGTAACTCACCGATAGAAACAGTTATGAGAGCGAGAATATGTGCTACTCACCTTTAAAAAGTGTTTCATTATAAGCCAATTAATGCGTTTGCACTACCGGCTGCATCAAACGACTCTCAGCTTCAACATTTTTTTTAAGTTGGTGGGCTTATTTATTGAATCTTTTCTAGTGAATAAGAAAACTAGCAATAAGTATGCAAATCTTATTAACAAATCTTAGCTAACAGTTCACTTGACTCGATACCGAAGGTAAAGAGTATATTGGGTTTGTGCAATGTCCGTCATGGTGTCTGTCCGTCTGTCCGTCTGTATGAACGCAACTTTTTTCCACACCCTTCAAGCTAGAGACTTGAAACTTTCCAATTCTCTTTATCTATAGGATAGTAAATTAAAGTGTCAAGATGGGGGTTCTACGACAACTGGGGGGCTCGCAAATCGATAAATTCGATAACTCAAAACCGATAAGTCCACATATTTCGCACATCCTGAAAGCTAGAACTACCAAATTTGGTGAGAAGATAGCTACTAGCAACCCCCAAACAACTGCATCAAAAATTTTGGAGCCCCGCCTACCCATTCCGCCCCCAGCCCCCCCGCATTTTAAAGTCTAAAAAGCCTATATCTCCCACAGTTTTTGAGCTATAGCCACCAAATTTGGTGCCAAGATAGGTGATGATGACCCCCCAAAAACTGCATCCAAAGTTTGGAAGCCACGCCCACCAATACCGCACTAGCCACCCCCATCTGCCCCAACGCTTCGTCAAAAACGGGAATGCGTGTATCTTCCAGAGTAGTGGAGCTAGAGCCACCAAATTTGGTAGGAAGATAGCTGGAAACTACCCCAAAAGAATTGCATCAAAGTTTTGGAGCCACGCCCACCTATTCCGCCCCCAGCCCCCCCGCATTTTAAAGTCAAAAAAGCCTATATCTCCCACAGTTTTTGAGCTATAGCCACCAAATTTGGTGCCAAGATAAGTGATAATGACCCCCCAAAAACTGCATCCAAAGTTTGGAAGCCACGCCCACCAATACCGCACTAGCCACCCCCATCTGCCCCAACGCTTCGTCAAAAACGGGAATGCGTGTATCTTCCAGAGTAGTGGAGCTAGAGCCTCCAAATTTGGTGGGAAGATAGCTGGTAACGAACCCCAAAAAACTGCATCAAAGTTTTGGAGTCATGATCACCCATTCCGCCCCCAGCCCCCCCGCATTTTAAAATCAGAAAAGCTTATATCTCCCACAGTTTTTGAGTTAGAGCCACCAAATTTGGTATGAAGATAGCAATTGACATTTCACAAAGATCTGCAGTAAAAATTTGGATGCCACATTCACCCATACCGCCCCTAGCTCCTCTTTCCCCACCTTTTACAAACTTCGAGCTAGAGTCACTAAATTTGGTATGAAGGTAGCAATTGACATTCCACAAAGATCTGCATCAAAAATTTGGATGCCACGCCCACCCATACCGCCCCCAGCCCCCCTTTCCCCACATTTAACAATTTTCGAGCTAGAGTCACCAAATATGGTATGAAGATAGCAATTGACATTTCGCAAAGATCTGCAGTAAAAATTTGGATGCCACACCCAATCATACCGCCCCCAGCCCCCCTTTCAACAGCTCTTACAAACTTTCAGCTAGAGTCACCAAATTTGGAAGGAAGATAGTTGGTGGCATCCCTCTCTGCATCGGAGAATCTTTAAGGCAGCGTACACCCTTGTCCCATCCGTACCCCTTTGCAATCAGGCCTCTTTTTACCTGTTTTAATACTGGTATCGAGTATGCCGCAGTCGGTTGCGACCGACTGCAACGTTTCCACTTGTTTTTTCCATTGTTTTCACTAAAATTTTTATAGAAATGAACAACAAACGAAAGTTCAAGCTGTCTGAGATATCGGATGAACAGATATTGGAATTTATGGAAGAAGTTGCATCGGATGAAGGATGTGAGGATGGCAGCGATAATGATTTCAGCAGTGATGATGAGTGGAATGATCCAGATTTTGTGCCTGCGGAACTATCATTAGATGACGATCGCTACATTTCTACTTGCATAAGCGACATGAATGCAGGAGAAACAAGCGATTTCTTTATTCAGGCTGTAAACTTTTCGCTCAATATGTCTGAATTGGAAAATGCATCAGTGGCAAACACTGCGCCATCAACATCGGCTGCATCAGTTGCAAACACTGCGCCATCAACATCGGCTGCATCAGTTGCAAACACTGCGCCATCAACATCGGCTGCATCAGTTACAAACACTGCTCCATCAACATCGGCAGCATCAGCTGAAATTTTCAAGCCACAAAAAAGAATTCGCTCACCGTTGCCATTGTTCGAGGAAACAGGTCCTTCCATTGTGCCTTCTTCTGGAGGTTTCACTTTGTCAAGTAATTATTCCATAACATTGCCTTGTTTGATCATTTATTATCATAATTTTCATATGTTGTCAGATGTGAGCAATATCTGTAAAGATTCTCATGAATTTTCGAGAATGACATGGCGCAAGAAATCGATGCGTCTACATAGGAATGAGATCGTTTCCCGGGGGCATTCTAAAATGCCAGACAAAATCATGCATTTGGATACTCCAATACAGTACTTTTGATACTTTTTTACCCCTGAAATTGTGCAAATTATTGTTGAAGAGACCAACCGAGCAGCCATTACTCAGGATATCAACACAAAGTTCAAGACAAGTGTTGAGGAAATATACAAGTATATTGGAGTTTTGATCTACATGTCTGTCTATAGATATCCTAACATTGAAAGCTACTGGGGGAAAAATGCTTTGCGCAATGCCATTGAAAAGGTTTCTGGCAATAAAACGGTATCTGTGTTTTGAGGACGAAAGCGGGCGCATCAAAAAGGAAATACGGGTTACGACCCGTTGTTTCGAATAAGAGCGGTAGCGGAAAAAATTAATGAACGGTTCGATTCCATACCGAAAACCGCTCGGTTGTGTGTGGACGAGCAGATGTGTAGTACCAAAATTAGGCACCATCTTCATCAGTACATGCCCAATAAGCCGCACAAATGGGGAATCAAGTTGTTTGTTTTATGTGATTCGATGGGCTTTGCATAAGATATGATCGCAAAAAGAAGATATATATTAGTGTGGACTGCCCTCAGATCGTCAAGGAATATAATGCACATATGGGAGGGGTTGATCTCACGGATGGGCTAATGGGACGATACCACATACGTGCAAAAACGCGAAATCCAATGACTAAATTATTATACCACTTAGTGGATATGGCAGCTACAAATGCTTATGTCATGTATCGTCGAGTGCAGGCTGAAAAAAAAGAGATTCAACACATACTTCAGAGGATAAATTGATAAAGTTACCCAATTTTAGGGATGAAATTGCAAAAAGGTTGGTCAAGTATTGTGAAAAACGACCTGTAGGCAGAAAAAGCCGCAGTACTACCCCACAACCTCTCAACCAAATTGGACAAAAGGCGAAACATCCTGTTGCTGATGTACGATCCGAAGGATATATGCATTTCCCGAAATGGTTGCCCAAAGATACTGGAAAAAAGAAGTGCAAACTGTGCAAAACGTCACAGACTCAATGTATTTGCGAAAAATGTAACTTACATTTATGCTGCTCTGCTTCAAAAAATTGTTTTACCGAATATCATTACAAACTAAATAAAAGAATATAATTAAAAACACTCTGATCTACCTGACTTTTTTTTAAGGCTGAACGGGTAAGGCTGCCCTGAGGCTGCCTTACTTAATTTTTACCTGTTGGCGAAGTCCGATTCACAATTGAAAATTTGACTTCACTTTTCGTTTTCTACCACCTTTTTTAACATATATCGAAAATATGAGCAAAATCTGTCCATTGGATCAATTTTGCCTGTTAGAGGGTTAACTTACTTTTTTGACAAGTAAAATTGACGAGCTCTGGTGGCATAAAGAGAAGACTGCCGCTTCACAGGCCGAAGATCGTGGGTTCGATCTCCGACCGAGACATACTTTTTTTATGTTTATTTTTTAGTTTTTTATCATATAATTTCTCCTGCAGCGCCTGTTTTATTTCTTCTGGTGTTACATCAGGTTCTATGCCTTTTATTACAACCTGCAGGCCCTTGCAGCTTTTTAATTGATACGTATAATAATTCTTTTTTTTTTTCGTTTAGATACTTTATGAGAACTCTGTAATTATCTTCCGACTTTGTCTGGACTATGTAGAAATTATCTTTGCCTATGAGCTCGACAACTTTGTTAACAAAAGCACTGGAGCTTTTCTCAAGTATATATATTGGGTGTGGCTTTGGCTTTTTCGTGACAACCCCAACGGCTTCAGAAGGCAGATCATCTGTGTTTTCTGCCAAGGTGTTAAATCTATTGCTATTGTAAGTAGTTTCATTCGAAGGTGTATTTTAATTGCTACGGGTGATTTTTGGTTTATTCGTAGAATTTTGCGGACTTAGCTTTCTTTTGATATAAATGTAGCGATCCATACCAGTCTGCGTAGCCGGCTTAACATTTTTGCTGCTTGCAGTTTGATTTGCTGACGGCGCAGCAGTCGTTGTGCTTGTTGAACGGGAAGTAGGTATCGGTGCAGTTGTGGTTGTGGTCCCTGTTGCCGTACCTAGAGAGGGCGCAGCACTTGCAGTCGTTGCTAAGAGAGACGGGGAGCACGAAAACTTTCGGTCGCGTGCTGTGTGCAAGACTTCATTTGTCGGGTTGGGAGTTGGCGACCGCGCGCGGTCGGATTGCGATGACTCGATAGATAACAGGGACGGAGACGGTAAGCAAGAACGTTCTCTGGCACGCGCTGTGTAAGAGAGTTCGATTTGCGGGTTGGGGGTAATTGACCGCTCGGGCTGCTCTGAAACTACGAGAAGTACGCTCGTCTTGCTCGCGTTGTCGCTGGCCACAATTCTCGCTTTGACTCATTGTCTTAAGCGAGGTGAAGAATTTGTTATTGACTTTTGTTTTATATGTTATTATTTGTTAAAAGGCAATTTTTTTGTTTAAATTGCAGATTTTTTAAAAGCAATTTGTGCAGATACATATTTTATTAGCTTCTATATCACTGCACTTTTGCGTTTGGGAATTAATTAACCGGACCACGATAAGAAAACACGTCTGCATTCGACGACAGTTGACGGCTAACATGAGCCAATAAAGTTTCGTCCGAATGAAATTGCAAGAATTATTGCAGAGCAACTGAGCCTAAAAAAACCAAAT
Source organism: Scaptomyza flava (assembly GCA_030179655.1). Lineage (NCBI taxonomy): Eukaryota > Metazoa > Arthropoda > Insecta > Diptera > Drosophilidae > Scaptomyza > Scaptomyza flava. The sequence goes on from JARNME010000188.1 coordinate 1,393,384, forward strand.
TCCAGGATGTGACCTTATAGCCCCGAAGATGATTATTGAGTTTTCTCACTGTGCGGTCTGCATCATTGGACAGCTCTTCCAGACCATCACCAAACTCATCCATTTTCTTGATAGATGGAAAAAGTCAATCATCATAATGGTACCAAACCCTGGAACAGAATACACTGTTGCCGCATCCTATAGGCCTATAGGCTTATTATCAAGTCTGTGCAAACTTTTTGATATGTATTTGTTGTTCCGGGTAAATTCATTTCGGAATCTTCATAACATAATCATATCACACTAATTTGGCTCACCAGTAGCTATCTCTTAACCAAATTTGGTATTTCTAGCAGTGAGGATGCGGGAAATTTGTGGGTTTATCGATTTTCAGCTATCGAATTTATCGATTTCACATCATCTGGCCCGCCAATAAACAAAGATGTTCGAAAAGTTTCAAGTCTCTAGCTTTACGGGTTTCGAAAAAGGCAGCGTTCACACAGACGGGCAGACATTATGGCGGACATTGCACAAAACCATTATATGCTTTTCCTTCGGTATCAAATACAATAATTTAACTTCCGTATCGATGAAATCTTATACTTAAGCATTTTATAAAAAATACGCTCATGACAGAAGTTGTTTCCAATTAGTCACCATATTATTCTGACCCTATTTATATGACCGCCACTGCAAATAAAGCGTTATTAACGAGCATTTGATTAAGGAAAGGTTCCTCGCCACTGTTCTTTACTTGATCTGTTCTAGTCTCAATTTTGTGACCTAACCTATGCGTACCCACATGCCATATCCACTCAGAACTATAAAACCTACTTCATGTTTACCTTCCACTATGTCTTCATACTCTATCATACCATATTCTTAAAAATAATTTGTTGCCATTAATTGAACTTGTCTCCTCAATGCATCTACATACTGGTGCCTGATCATGGCTCAATAATGTTATCAATTGAGTAACAGTCTGTGCTTATTACTATGGATGATTGTCTGGCTCTGCAAGATTGACTGTGTCTAAAAATTGGATATTAATCCCAATGCTTTGATTCCGGATTTTTAAGGATTTTCCGATTTTTTTTTAAGCAAGTGGTCAGAATAATTGTAAGAGTAACATCATGTTATTTTAAGGTACGTTTATTCAATTCAGGTGTTCACTTTGTGTTGTAAATGTGTATAATTTTAAAGGCCTGTACGCAGACGCCTGCACAGCTCCCGTACAGCAAAAACTTCATATAAAAAAAATGGTCCCGTACAGCGTCAGTACAGTACTTACATTTTAGGTCTGCAGTTCTGTTAGCTACTGCTAGTACGGTAGTGTTGAACAATGAAAATGTTAAAATGTTATGTTATAATGTTTAAGGCCGTAAATAGCTTCCAGCAGCTATTTACAGTCGTAAAAAAAAACAACATGTCGGTCAAGAGCCGGCTTATAAATTTTCGGATAATATTAACAAAGTTGACCTAATTCAGGCTCCAATAGAGCCATACTTATTGTTTTGGAAGTCAATGCTGCGCAAGAAGTATTGAATAAAAATATATTGATAAATCAATAAGGTACAATTTAAATAACATATAAACAGGATTGTACTGCCACTGATACATTACAAGGTCTTTTAAGTGGTTTCGGTTATGTTAAGCATAATCTTTGGTAATCTAAGCTCTGCCCATCAAATATGGGTTCACTAAAATGCTTCACAACCGCCAGCAGCAGGGCGTTAGTTGTACTCAAACACAAAAGAAGCGCGCGTTGGTCATGAGTTATTATTTTGAATTTAAGTATACAAAACACAGTTGCATTTCCGATTTATTAAGAAGAAGTCATTAGCCTACCGCCACAATATGTGCTTTTTTCAACACTTGTTGTTACGGTCATAAAACTCATGTATACTGTACGGAAGCTGTACGGAGCTCATGCGTACAGGCCTTTAAAGTGTAAGCCATCCCAACAACAATTTGAACAGAATCTGGCTTGCACTTTTGGCTCGACCCCTATGACTAAAATATCGTTGTATCTTAAACACGATATCAGTGTAAAAAAAAAAAAAAATGAAAAACAAGAACTTTTCTTGCTGTTTTTTTTTTTTTTTTTTTTTTTTTGTATCTTTTTAGCATAGTACATACACACACATACACAGGGGTAAGTGACGGCCATCTGCGATGGGCCCAAAGGTTGCTAAGGCAGCTGTGCTAAGATTTGGTGCGGCCTAGGATAGCATCCCCACCCCCCTCTTGTGTTATATAAATGTTTTGTTTTGTTAATATGAAAAAATAAAGATTTTTTATGTAGATAAATTTGTGTGTGCTTTACTTGTTTCCCTTTTCCCCTTTCAGCGAGTGCGCCTCACCCAAAAAGCCTGCGTGGTGCAAACCTGAGGGGAATGCTAGCGAATCTTCCGATTCTTACTCTAGATTCTGCGACGCCTTCCTCTTGGGTATGTCTCACGTGTAGCGACATGTGGGGTAGTAGTAGTTCAGTGCGCTTCACCAAATGGCCCGCATGGGGCAAACCTGAGGGGTATGCTAGCGAATCCTCCGAGTTTTACTCTAGATTCTGCAATGCCTGCCTCTTGGGTATGTCCCATGTGTAGCGACAAGTGGGTAATACCCAAGCGTTGCAGCTGTGAGAGATCGGGTGGAGGGTGAGCACGCATTCCGGGTCTTACTCTGTGCGTGACAAATCCTCTCACTCGTATCTCTCACACGCGTCCGAGAGCTTCTCAAGGACGCGGCCGGTGACTGGTGCGGACGGATGGGGTTAGGCAGTTAGTGCGCAGGCATCCGGGTCTTACCTTCGGCCTGACCAGCTGGCTGTTTTGCTCTCACCCTCCCGTACTAAAACAGAACTTCACCCGACGCCCTGGTCGGCGACGAAGAGCCATTCGGGGGAGTGATTGGTAAGTTCTTCGAGTATTACTCTGGACTAACCAACCTATTCCTTCAATTGTCTCTCAAATCTCTGCCAGTGCGTAAGGCATGCTCACGAGCCCCTTGCTATTCCCCTAACGCATTCCTCTATTGCCCCAACTCCTAGGTATACTCTGACACAGCTCCCCCAGTGTCCCAGCAGTCTACAAATTTTCTGTAAAAACCTTGGACGCGACTGAGACGCCGACCTCGGCCTTAGAAATTACGTCCTTACAAAGTGGTGCAAGGTGTTAAATCAAAACAATCATCTGTTCATTGTGCCTAGAATAAACGAAACAACTGCCAATTTTAGGTCAAGTTATTTATTGGCTGCCTGGTGTTTTAAAGGCTTCATCCTCTTTTATAAGCTCCAAAAACATGCCAAATTGGTTAAGTTTTAGCTTATGTACTTAAATAACCACACAATGCATTTCAACCTTTAATATCCTTAATTGCTTGGGATGCTGTCCATTCTAGGAGTGATGCTTTCAGGCTTTTAAAAGCAGGGTGTCAAACCGAATCAGAACCGAAACCCGGAACCGCTAAGAACCAATGCAAATGAGGTACCGGTACCTGTACCAGAACCAATTTTCTTAAAGGTTCTGAGAGCCGATATAAATACCAGAACCAAAACTTGGTACCGGTACGATTTCGGTACTGAGATTTTTTTTTTTTAATTTTCCGCATTCGCTGGCCACTGATTTTTACCGTTACTTGAATAATATAAGACACCTTTCACACGATGAAGTTGTTGCGTCTGAAGCATTCGTTTGTAGGCAAAGGGTGTAGAGGGGTTACAGCTGCAAACAATGCTTCATGACTTGTGAAGCAATGATTTATTTTTCTCATTTTGCTTTGCCTTATTCCGATAGAATGTAAACACAGAGTTGCACAGTGTTTGATGTGAATAATAAAGTTATCGATACGAAATATCGCACAAGCAAATATTAGCGCCAATAGTAAATACATTGTTTTGCAAAAAATACAAAAACATAAGAAATTATTATTAGAAATGTTCACTGAATCCATTTTATTTACTTGTTACTACTTAAATCAATTATATGTTAACAAATAAAAAAATCGATGGCAAAGATATATGTTTATCGACCATAAATTTAAATCAGAGTTGCATTTACAAAGAAAATGCTGCATGAAAAAACTTCATCGTGCAAATGCGACCAGATTTGCGAAGATGTTTTAAAACTTCATGAAAAAAAACTTCATGCAAAAACTTCATCGTGTAAAAGGGGTCTAACACATATATTTACAACTCCAGAATAACGTCACTATTCGCGTGATTCTATTGGTTAGAAATTTAAAAGCAACGGAAATTAAACAAGTAAGAAGGTGTTTCTCAACCGATTTGGACGAAATTTTCAGAAAAGTTCTATCATTATCCATTACTTCAACCCTCATTTTTAGATTTTCCAAATTCGATATTTTATTGTTATCGATATTATGTGTATATCGGAAACCAGAATAGTTATCGATAATTTGAAGCAAACTTGTTCTGCTCATGGTATAGGAGAACTTAAATACAAAAACTGAAGTCTCTAGCTCTTGTAGTCTCTGAGATCCACGCGTTCATACAGACAGACAAACGGACAGACAGACGGACATGGCTATATCGTCTCGGCTGTTGATGCTGATCAAGAATATATACACTTTATAGGGTCGGAGATGCTTCCTTCTGCCTGTTACATACTTTTGCACAAAACCATTACACCCTTATTTACCCATTTTATGGGTTAAGGGTATAAAAAACAGTTGTCAGAAATTTTCGTGCATGCTTTCCGTTTTTAAATTCCCAGCAACCATCAGAAAAGTTCATCGATAGTTCCGATAGTGGAACAATTGTGGATTCCATAATCAGCTGTTTTTAAAAACAGAATAATAGCTTCACAATTATTTCGTGCAGCAAACACAATGGACGCGCCAAAAAATTTAAAACGTTAGCGACTTGATAGCTTCTCTCGCGCTGACAAAATTGATTTATTGAATGCTATTAAGCAAAATGAAGCAATATGGAATATCAAATCCAAGAAATACTGCGACCAGGTTGCAATAAGAAGCGCCTGGGAATGTGTTGGCGCTGTAGTAAATAAAGATGGTGAGTTGATTGTTAACTTTTATAATTGGCATTTATTTAAAAAGAAAATATCATATTTTAGTTGCCAAATGCAAACAAGGTTGGAAAAGCTTGACGGATAGCTTGCATTACCATCGCAACAAAAAACTAAAAAGTGGAAGCGCTGGTGGAACCCAGCAGAAGCAGCAGAGTGTTGGGGACGCAATTGATTGGGAGTTTGCGCAATATATAGATTTTTTGCAAAGTTTGGCTGCCGAGAGAGTGACTACGACCAGTCAATTAGCTGAAAGTGAGAGCCCGGCAAACTGCTCAACACCCTTGGCGTCACCGGCTGATGATTCTGTTGAGTTTATATTTGACGAGCTTGACGAAAACAGCGCAAATGAACAAAGCACATCTAGTGCTTATTCGTACAAAAAAAAGAAGCCCAAGACCAAGGAGGCGGAACCAACCGATCAGGAACTGGTGGGCATTATAGACAAATATCTTAATGCCCCAAAACCTGTCAGTCGGGAGATATTTCCATTTTGGAATAGTTTATTAAGTAAACTTCCGCAAAATCTAGCCACCGATGTGGAAGTGGAAATTACCAATTTATTATATTCAAAAATTAAAGCCTATGAGCAGGAACAAGAAAAACAAGAAAATTAAATTATAATTGAATTGAATATTTTAATTTATTTAAACACCAGCCAAATTGTTTTGCCAAGGAACAGAACCTTGGCTTGAGTTAACATATTCCTTAATGTTATTTCTAACAAATTTTGGATAATCTTCGAGGCGTCCCCTAATGCTATCCGACCCAAGATCAGGAGTGCTTTCAATTTGATACGCCTCTTGATCTTGAGCCCTATAATCAAATGGATTAAGGCACATAAGTAGATTATGCAGTAGATTATGCAGCAGGCTGAAGCTACTTTTTGTGCTCGTTCAGGGTGACACCTCAAAGTCCTTTGCACAGCTATCCATTTGGCGGTCAAAATGCCAAATGCATTTTCAATGCAACGGCGACCTCGGCTGAGCCTATAGTTAAAAATACGTTCGGGTAAGCTGAGTGAGCGTGACCCGTATGGCTTCATAATCCTTTTGTGTAGAGGAAACGCATCGTCTGCAACAATAAAATATGGTGTTGCAACTTCATTGAGAACGTGGTCTGGCGGAAAAGGTAGACTATCTGCCATAATTGCTTTTCCAAGCGAGCAATGTCAGAAGGCGCTCATATCGCCTTCGATTCCGTAAGCACCAACATCAACGTACGTAAAGCGATAAGATGCGTCGCAAACAGCCATTAGAATAATGGAAAAAAAACCCTTGATGAAAATATAATTGATTCCTTTATATTTATGCGTAAATTCTCATGTTGTGTAGCTTACTTTATAGTTGTAGAAGGCGCTGCCACTGTTTGGTGGTTTTACTATGGCTATGTGTTTGCCGTCAATTGCGGCAACTGTGTTTGGAAAGTTCCACTTGTCCATAAAATCGTTGGCCCACATCCAAGTTGGAATCTCGTCTTTTAAAACAATGCAAATAGCATTACATACAAGGTCAATAGTTCTTCCAACATGTTGCGGACTAATACGGTATATACAGCTAACATGGCTTTGCAGATCTCCAGTAGCGAAATATCTAAAATACGTTGTACAATATGTTCATTGTGTACTTTTAATTACATTATTAACATACTCACTCTAAAACCATTGCAAACTTGGCTTTCAGTGGTATCGCATCAGGACGAGTATTCCTTTTTGCCACCATGTGCGGCTCAACCAAATTAAATAGCCAATTAAAGCACGTCTCACTCATGTGGAAATTTTGGTAAAACACCGCTGGGGTATATATCATATTCTGATACTATTAAATATGTATTAGATAATTTACATACAGTACAAGTTATCTCAAAACTTACGTCGTTTTTGAAGCGTCCCTTTTCACCCCTTTTTAGTAAATATGGGTTCACCCAACATTTACGGTGCGACAAGCTTCGTTTTAGCTCATTAGCTTTCCGCCTTCTCCTTAGAAGCATGAAAGCAGCTAATGCCATCGCGAAATCACTATTTTCCATGTTTTTTTCTTTAATTTTCTACAATTTGTTAACACAATGAGCAAATGAATCAAAAAAGGTGACCAACAAATATTTACATTTTTCCATACAAATATTTGGCACAGCTGGTCACTCTAACTTTATGTGGAACCTAACGAAATAATTGAGCACTTTTCATAAATGAAACTTTTTTTGCTGGGATTGGGCCTTTATGGTTTCAACGCTGACATCATCAAGATGTATCGGCAAATCCTTGTGAGGCCAGATCACACTCCTTTCTAAAGGATCCTCTATCGGAATAAGGATCAAGAGCTCTGTGACTACGAGCTCAACACTGTCACGTTTGGGGTCAATTGCGCACCGTTCCTGGCAATTCGAGTTTTGCAACAGCTCGCTTAAGATGTGCTAGCTCAATTTCCAAGGGCTAGTGACATAATTTCCAACTACATGTACATATGTCGACGATGTGTTAGCTGGAGCTCATACGAAGCAGTGTGCAATCGCTAGCATCAAGGAGCTTCAAGGAGCTATGGACTCAGCAGGCTTTCCGCTACGGAAGTGGACCTCAAATGAGAAGGAAGTCCTCCGCGGTTTTCCAATTACCACCTTTTACGCGAGGATTTCCTGGAATTCGAAGAAGCTAGCGTTGCTACAACCTTGGGGATCCCGTGGCAAGCTGACACAGACGAGTTCTTCTTCGCACCTTCCGAGATTCCTATAAAGGAGACAGTCACCAAACGCGAAGTCCTGTCCGAGATAGCTAAGCTCTTTGATCAAGCAGGATGGCTAGCTCCCGTCATCGTTCGCGCAAAGATTTTCATGCAGGAAATCTGGCTCCATGAGCTTGGCTGGGACGACCCGATGCCTTCCCAACTTGTTCAGCGTTGGGAAGATTTTACTGCCAATCATCCCAGTCTTGGAGACATTCGAGTTCCTAGGTGGATTTCTTTTCAGCCGAAAGCGTCAATTCAGATCCATGGCTTCTGCGATGCCTCCCAAAAGGCGTACGGAGCAGCGTTGTATGTTCGCGTAGAAGTAGGCACGAGGTCTGTGGTGGAACGGTCCTGACTGGTTACGTCTCCCTCGAGAACAATGGCCAATTCTATCGGATTCCAATCTTGAGATTGAATTAGAGCAGCGTCCAGTTAAGGCCTACATTGCAGAACTAGTTCCGTCGTTCGATCCACTAGAACGTTTCTCCAATTTAAGAGTTACCGCATACGTGTTCAGATTCGCTAAGCGATGTCGCCAATCTTCTCTGTTGTTTCCAACACAGCAACTCCAAAATAGTGATCTTCTAGAAGCTCAAGAGCGACTCGTTCTCATTACTCAACGGAATTCCTTTCCAAAAGAATATGATTGCCTTCGTGACAAGCGCAGCTTGCCAGCATCTAGCAACATTCTAAAATTCAATCCGTTTCTTGATCCAAAGGGCATCATGCGAGCATCCGGTCGCATCTGCAAATCCAGCAACCTGAACTATGACGAGCGGCACCCTGTTATACTCCCATACTCGTGTTCGTTCAGCCGTCTCCTTGTCAAGTTCACGCATCAAATTTCGCTGCATGGTGGCAATCAATTAATGATCCGTCTCATTCGCTCTAGGTTCTGGATCCCTAAGCTCAAGACTCTGATCACATCCGTGACCAACTCCTGTCGAGCCTGTGTAGTGTTCAAGAAAAAAATCCAGACTCAGCTTATGGGTAGCCTACCGGAGGAAAGATCGACATTTTCACGTCCTTTTACACACATCGATTTTGCTGGACCGTTCGAAATAAAGAACTACACTGGTCGTGCTTGCCTCATAACCTAAGGCTATGTGTGTGTCTTTGTGTTCTTCAGCACGAAGGCAATCCATCTTGAAGCCACTTCCGACTTGACTACGGACAAATTCCTGGCAGCGTTTGCTCGCTTCATAGCAAGTCGCGGGTGTCCGTCCAAAGTCTACTCCGACAATGGGAAAACGTTTGTTGGAGCCTCCAGAGTAATCACTCGTGACTTATTGGCTGCTACAAAAGCGCGCGTCGAGACGTCATACAGTCACCACTGTCTTTCGTGGCACTTCAATCCACCAAGTGCGCCAAAAGCTTCAAAGCGCTATTTTACAAGTCGACCGCAACCTTCAAATATACTTTTGAAGAACTCTCCACCCTCCTTTCAAAGATCGAAGCCTGCCTGAATTCAAGACCAATTTCCCCACTATCCGAGGATGTGACAGACTTGCTGGCGCTAACACCAGGGCACTTCCTGGTAGGACTCCCACTCCTCGCCGTTAGTGAGCCAGAAATCGAGGGAAATGATGCGTCAATTCTTAATAGGTGGCAACGGCTCAAGGCTCTTAACCAACATTTTTGTTTCCGTTGGAAAGAAGAGTACTTGAAGGAGCTCCACAAAAGGACAAAGTGGCAACTACCCGAGAGGAACCTGCAACAAGGCGACATGGTAGTTGTCAAGGAGGATAACCTTCCATCCAACGAATGGCGGTTGGGTCGCGTCTAGGAAACTCATGCAGGGCAGGATGACCGGGTCCGAGTGGTCGATGTACTCACAACCCGAGGGATTATAAAAAGGCCAGTGGCCAAGCTTATCCTCCTTCCAATCCATCCCGAACCCAAACCTCGAATGTCGTGACTAACTATTTATTTCAATAAAAGTTTATTGTCTAATTTCTGTTTTGTTTATATTTTCTCAGACAACATTCGAAGAGCCATGGCACCCACATCCAGGTCGCAAAAACAGGCTAGTCGCCTACGCGGTGTCGCGTCTTTCCGCTGCCGAGTCTGCCGGGGTGTCCATGCCCTTAAGAAATGCCGGCGTTTTATGCACCTCGACGGTGAGAAGCGTATAAACAAGTACTGCCCCAACTGCCTGGCGCATCAGCACTCCGGGCGAACGTGTCGCAGTGGAGCGAGGTGCCGCGTTTGCGATGGTGAGCACCACACCTTGCTCCACCTAAATGAGGATGACTCTCCGGCCTCCCCACAAAGTGCTCGACCAAGGAGCCGGTCTCAGGACTCACCGCGTCACACGAGGAGACGCTCTCCGGTCCGAGTGCAACGACACCCAACACCACCATCCACTCTGGAGCTTGCAGTCTTGCCGACAGTGATAGTCCTTGTCACGGTCGGTGAGAAAACCTTCGAGATGCGGGCACTGGTCGACCCGTGAAGTCCGCACAGCCGCATCGATGCCTCCTGGGCAAAGGCTCTAGGCCTCTCCGCCACCAGGCTCGATGACAGGGTCAGTGCTCGCATCAAATCCAAGAACGGCACTTTCGAGAGGGACTGCCACATGGAGGTTATCCAGAACCTCAACTTCCAAACGTGCCGGTTGAGGAACGTTTCAGGGAAAGCGTTCCTAACATTGTGTTGGCTGACTCAAGATGGTTTCTGCCGTCTACAGTGAGTTTGGTGTTGGGTGCCGATGTATACGGCTACATTATTCAGCCAGGAGTGCTTCCGAGCGAACATGGGCCAGTGGCTCAGAACACAACGTTTGGGTGGATCCTGTCTGGAGTCTGCAGCCAATAAGTCCGCTCTCAAGTCCTATCACATTGTTTTGCAACTATATTGCAAGGGGGCGGAATGTTCAAGCCGGAAAGTAGGCAGCGACATCTGTAGCTCCCCACCTGAAGCTTGCATAACAGCTCGCACTCTCTCCGTTCATTTCATGCTTTTAATGTTAACATAATGTTATTAGCTTGCTGAGCATGCTCAGTGGGCTTGTAAGTTAGTTCTGATTTTCAACTAAATAAAAGAAGTTCTGCGCCCACGCGCAAGCAACCCGAAAAATCTAAGTGTTATTTTAATCAACTCTTTTGCGTTTGCAAGTATTTTTCTCGTCGTGTGTGCGCCATTACAAAGACTCCACCCCCCGACGTTTTCAACTGGTAACGAGTATGCCGCAGTCGGCTGCGTCCAGCTGCAACGTTTCCACTTGTTTTGGTTTAGTTTTGTCACGAAATGTGAAACGCATACAAGGAAGCTCTTCCGAACCCATAAAGTGTATGTACATATTATTAATCAGGATCAAACCTAGCTTAGAATATACATGCCCGCCAGTCCGTTTGTTCATCTGTTTTAATGCTTACAAGTCATACCAAAAACATATAACAAGAAGGCCTTTCAATTGTATATAATAAATTTATGTACCTGTACGGAACCGATATAAACTGGAACCAGAACCCGAACCGGGAACCTATTTAAATGAGAACCAAAAGAGAACCTTGTACCGAGACGATCGTCAGGCGTTTTTAAATGTATTTCTGTATTATTTTAACAAGCAATAAATTAAATTACCCTGGTCAAAAGAACTTGTGGGATATTTCGGAGGGGGCTAAACTGAGGCCACCAGGCGGGTTGCGGGTAGCGAACGGCCTCTTTATGAGCTTAGCTGCGCATAAGCGAGAATCCTTGCAAATTAACAGTCCCGGACAAACAGCAGGTACGGTATCGTTCACCGTACCGACAAGACGCTTGTGACCCCGTCTTTAAAACATGGCCTCACACACTTCCATCTCCCTCACACGTATCCATCCTAATCCCTTCCCACATATCTTACTCCGGGCTGGACTAAGGCGTCATTCGAACCGTGCCGAAAGGCAACCTGGCCGGGGGCCCGGATTATAAACTAGCCCAGTCGCCAACGGTGAGCTCAGGCAGATGGCGACCGCCTGTTCTAATTAGCCTAACCCGAGTAATGCGGATCTTTGCCCGGGTATATATTATAAATATTTATATTATATTTCTCCGCAACTCGTGGGATAGTATAAAGAATATTAATAAAAAGTACATAGGGGTGCAGCAGTTAGGCAGCAGGCAAAAGTGCAGTTGCCAAAATTGGGAGAGCCGGGTGGTTTGGATGACCCAAACCGAAAAACGCTGACCTGCTCGAAAACTAAATGGTACCTGAGGTACCTTCAGCAGGGACCACCCCCTGCTGAGGCACTGCGCATGGCAACGGCTGGAAAGGACTCTGCGAGCCAGGTACGGGGACCAGCCCCCGAACGCCTGAGCAGCACTTTGACACCACCCACTGCCACCCCCAAGAGGGCGTGTCAAGAGGAGCGTCCCAGCACGTCGGCAGCCGCCGTAGCAAAAGCAGGTCTTCCTCTCAAAAATCCACCAAGGCTCGCATATCAAGGTGGCCGTGTTACCTGTGGAATACCCGCAGGTAATACCCAGCCATGGGGACTTGTGCGCAATGGAGGAGGCTATCCTGAACGAGATTATCCTCACAGGATGGGACATTGCGGTCGCGTTAGCGGGCGTTCATTTCCGGGTTGACTACCTGGTCATTGAATGCTCCGACGATCACTCAGCGGAGTGGCTGAGGACCGTGGCGCCAAGACTGCAGTCGTGGAAAGGGGCTCCACTGCACTGCAAGGTGGGTGATGATATTCCATCACCCCACAACATCACCATCTTCTGCCCAAAAAGCGCGGATCGGTCAATTGTTGGTTCTGCTGAGGAACCTGAACAAGATCGCGACCGACTCGTGGAAGGTGTTGTCAAGGACGACGGAAGACGGAGGTGCGCTATTGGTGATAGGCATCGATGATGCATCCAAGGACGAGATAGTGGCGAGAGGCCACCAAGTTTCATTCCGCTACGAAACCATCCCCGTTAGCGGTCTGAAGAAGAAGAGTGCTGGTGCGAGGACTGCCCCCGCCCAAACGACAGTCCCGGGAGCTGCAGGCTCGGCCCCCACACCTCCTACCATTAGAGGATCTGGCCGAGGATGAGGACCTGGCGGAGATGACGCTCGGTCCAGCAGAGCTGGAAGGGATGGATGATGCGGTGCCGATGTCCTCGCAAGAGCTCGCTGAGGAGCTTGAAATGGCAGAAGCTGACGTCACCATGACGGGCAGCGGTGATGTGGGAAGCTCCAAACCTGCATCACCAGGAGCTGGAGCGGCGGATGAGTGATGGTGACATCAAACGTCACCATCACTGGGCTAGCCCAGATAAATCCCATCGGGCTAAGGCAGCCTCTGCTGTCTTGGCCAGGATGTTTATCACCCAACATCTTGGGCTAGCCCTGGCACAGGAGCCATGGGTAAACAATGGCATAAAAGGCCTGTACACCGCAGACTCAAAGGTAATCTGGGATCAAAGAGATCCTACACCTAGAGCATGCATTATGGTAAGGAAATGTATTAATTTAAATATTCTTTCAGAATTCCTCACTAGGGTCTGCGTACATAATGCCGTAAAGGCAATTGGAAACGTCCCCCCCCTTCTATTGTGGTGGCATCTGCCTATTTTCTGGTGAAATAGAAAAGCTGATGGACCACTGCAGGAGAGAGAAGCTGCCGGTTATAATCGGCTGCGATGCCAATGCGCACCACTCCATATGGGGCAGCATGGACATCAACAAAAGGGGTGAGTGTCTTACCATTCAAGTATAACTTAGAAATTGGTAATGCCGGATCGACACCGACATTTGTAACTAGAATTAGAGAAGAGGTATTAGACATTACACTGATTAGTCGGTCTCTAAGGCCACATTTCAGAGAATGGCATGTCTCTTCAGAAGAATCCATGTCCGATCACAGGATTATCCTATTCAAACTTAAGGTTAATAGAACTTAGCCTAGCCACTGTAAACTCTGGAATACCAAGATGCACGGGTGAGCTAGAAAGAGTTGTTAGAAATTTATATAGTAGCATTAAAAATGCATATGAAGAAAGCTGCCCACTAGGGAAAACGCGTAAAGAAATAGATGCCCCATGGTGGAATGACGGTCTTGAGAGACTGCGTATCACTACACGTCACCTCTTCAATAAGGCTAAGAGGGACGGGTCATGGGATACATACCGCGGAAGCCTCACCTCCTACAGCAAGGAGATTAGGAAGGCCACGCGCAGGAACTATAGGGACGTCAGCGAAAGCATAACAAGCACGAGTGAAAGTGCCCGGTTCCATAGAGCATTAACAAATCGGGCACCGGAGGCTAATTTAGCCTTGAAGCTTAAAGATTATACATATACGAGCACCGATATGCGACGGTTAGAGCTTCTGTTTAAGACGCACTTCCCAGGAAGTATCCCCTGGCAACAGTGTGAACCGCTTGAAACAGGAGGTCAACACAGACCAACGGCCATTGACTGGGCATGTGCCAAGTCGGTGATCACAGTGGAGAAAATAAAATGGGCAATTGGAACCTTCCAGCCTTACAAATCTCCTGGTCTGGATTGCATATCACCAGTATTTCTTCAGCAGGGACAGGGAATACCCCTACCCAGTCTACGGAAAGTCCTGGTCAGTAGTCTAGCACTTAATCATATACCAAGCACTTGGAGAAGAGCTAAGGTGGTCTTCATCCCCAAGGTAGGGAAGACAGATACCGCTAACCCAAAGTCCTTTAAACCCATCAGCTTAACATCGTTTTTGTTGAAAACGTTGGAAAAGCTGGTGGATTATAACATTAGAACAGAGGGGTCTACGAACACTGCCATGCATGAGCTGCACCGTACTCTGCGGGCGGCAGTAGTAAACAAAAAAGTAGCAGTTCGCGCATTTTTATACATTGAAGGTGCTTTCGACAACACATCACATGATGCTGTCAAAGCTACCTTGAATAGAAGAAGGCTGAACAGTAAAACTAGTAGATGGACTTCAACCTTACTAGGGTCCAGACAGGCTACGGCAACTATGAAAGATAATAACAACTACAAGGGGCTGTCCTCAAAGGGGGGTTATATCACCCTTTTTATGGAGTATGGACAACAAGTAGTCTTTCGTTTATTGTTCTCTTGTGTTTGTGAACGGTGTTATACTCTGTTTAATCTGGTGAATAATTTAAGCAGTGATTGCAAATATATGTTGTACATATTTAATTTTGCATAAAAGAGTTTGACGAGTTTATACTCACTTTAATCTCCAATTGAACTGACACCGCTCTGCCTTAACATAAAGAAAACATACGTACATACATACATACATATATTTGCATTTGCATATTAAGTGTGTTTACTAACAGCAAACAGATTGTACATTTTTTTTTGCTCTCGCTTTACAGCATCAGTGCTCTCCCGCTCTTATCCGCTTTTATCTGTCGTACTTGCGGTTCTATCTGCCTACGTGTAACCCTCTCTCATTTAAGCGCTCATTAGATATTAACTGTTCTATATAGCTCTTGCAGTGATACGTTTTACTTATACTTACCAGCGCCTTACTAATAAGGGACTGTTTAATTGCAGATACTGGCCTTAAATGGTATTGCGAGCCCTGCAATTTAGCGGTGAAAGAATCGA
This sequence comes from Scaptomyza flava, assembly GCA_030179655.1. Classification (NCBI taxonomy): domain Eukaryota; kingdom Metazoa; phylum Arthropoda; class Insecta; order Diptera; family Drosophilidae; genus Scaptomyza; species Scaptomyza flava. Next base: position 1,408,673 of record JARNME010000188.1, read on the forward strand.
CCAAATTCATGAGGCAGACTCATGCTGGCCTTAAAGTTATGCATGTAGCTTTTAATAATCTGCAAGCGTCGTTCAACGAGCTTGAGCTTAATTTCAAAAATGGCAAGGTGATTACCGAATCTCCGAAGCGTAAAAAGACTTCGGGTCCTAATCCACTTATTGTCCCACCTGTTCTGCGAACCAAACCCCTTCTGGTGCCTAACAATAATCCTTCGATTGGTTCCAATGCTAACCCACTAATGTTATTTAACTCCCCTGCAAAGAATTCCATCAATAACCTAGCCACTTTAACTTCTGATCCTATGCATGAGACCTCCAGTTCAGCAGCTTGTGTGCCTATTTATCCCAATACAGGTACAACTGTAATATCGGTACAAGAGTAATATCGGTTCACCACATATTATGGTTGAAAATTTTAAATTTAAACATGCCCGAAGTATATCTTCTTTCTAGTTGAGTGTTCCGCCCGATCTTTTCTGGAAAATTTGTTCTGAAAAGTTTTGGCCGCCACAGCTCGTTGAGAAGGAGTATGTGAATAGGCAAAATAGTATTAATATTAACGGTATTAGGATTAGTAGCGCACAATCTGTTAGCCACCATGTTGCCTCCACCTCGGCGGCAAAAAACTAGTTATTAGCTTGGCCTATCAAAACGATAGGGGCCTTAGCACTAAACGCTACATTTTATGTTTACAGCCTATCCTTTGGTACACAAATAGTTGCACTTACAGAAAACCTGGTTAAAACCTGATATTTCTAATTATTCCGTTTTTCCTTCCAAATATAATTCGTATAGATGCGATCGCACTTCCCGGAAGGGGCGGTGTTCTCATTGCTGTTGACTCTTGTTTTTCCACTCAAAAGATTCATTCTCATGAACTTCCCGACATCGAAATTTTATGTGTTAAAATATTATGAAACGGACGTTCACTTTATGTTACTTGTTCTTATATTCCTCCTCATTCTGATACTAACATTTACTCATTGCATCTTAGAGCCCTGCAACTTGTTTCATGATTGTTGCCAGATATGGATAGTCTGATAATGGTTGGTGATTTTCATCTGCCATATGTTGTATGGTCTGTGAATGGCACATCTTCGGCGGCATTACCAGTCACTTCTGATGATTTTATCAATGGTTTACTGAAGTTAAGCCTATCGCAAGTTAACAGGGCGCATAACTGTAGTGGTAGAATAATGGACCTAATATTTGATTTGGACTCAGATTGCAGTAATGCTAGTAGAATACCCCTTCTGGTGCTTCCAGAAGATAACCACCATCCAACCTTAGAACTATCCATCGAAATTCTTAACCCTAGTTCAGTATCTAATAATACTTTAAAAAACTTTAAATTATGTTCTTCAACTTACTAATTGGTCTCGCCTTTATTCTTGTAGTGATATAGAAACTTCCATTGCCATATTTTATAGGACCTTGAATTCGCTTTTGGATATTTGTGTTCCCCTCACTTGTTCTTCAAGTGATAATAAGCCACCTTGGTTTACGAGGGAACTATCGAAATTGAGAAACGCGAAGACAAGATCATATAAAAGTTAAAAAAATCGGGAACCACTTTAGATTTATCTTCGCATATAGTAGCAAAATTTAGTTTTCTTTCTGTTAACACATCTTGTTATAATAATTATCATAATCGTTGTAGACTAAACTTTTCAGTTTTATAATTTTGTTAACTCTAAACGTAAGTCTTCTTGCTTGCCATCTTCAATATACCTTGATAATACAAAAGCAAGTTCTGATCAGACAATAGCCAATCTATTTGCTGAGTATTTTAAATCAGTATATTCAACGAATTTACATAGTTGCAGTAATTTCTATCCTTTTCAAGTTCAATCGTTAAATTGCATACAGTGGGGAGCAAAAGTGAGTACATGTTTGCATATTACACATTTTGGAGCGAATGATGAAGAAAACAGTAAGGCAATTGGAAAAAATGTTTATACCCTTTATTCCATATATAATTAACTATACATTAACATGAAAAAATCATAGAAGAGGTGCACAAAGAAGAAAAGCAAACATGGAAACAAAAACAACTCGTATGTACTCATTTATGCACCTTTGACATTTTCATTTGCTTATCTGCAAACAAGAATGTTAAATTTAATTTTATTATAATATTAGTACTTGGTCCATAAGCCCTTATTTTTTATGACGCTTTCCACACGTTTTGGCATACTTTCCACAAGATTTTCTAAGATTTCTTTGGGTATAAGGCGCCACTCTTCAACCCCCCTTTCCCATAAATTTTCACGGCTTGATGGAGCTGATTGATATTGGGCCAATCGTCTTTTGACTATTGACCACAAATTTTCAATTGGGTTAAGGTCAGGGCTTTGAGCCGGCCACTTCATCAACTGAAAATTTTGATCCGCTAGCCATTTCTGCACGACTTTTGAAGTGTGCTTCGGGTCTCCATCCTGCTGAAACACGATTTCAGCTTCGTTGTAAGCACAGCGATCAATAAAATCGGGAAGATGTTCCTTTAATATGTCTAGATATTGCTCTTTATTCATTATCCCTTCTATTTTATGCATTGGTCCAATGCTCCACCAGGTGAAACAGCTCCAAACCATTAAATTGCCTCCACCATGTTTTACCGTCTGCTTAACGTGGTGTCGTTGGATGGATTCACCAGGCCGGTGCCAGCAATATTGTTTGCCATCTGATTGAAATCTATTAAATTTGCTTTCGTCTGACCAGATGACCCGCTTCCAGTCATCTATTGACCAATTTCGGTGCTGTCTGGCAAAGGTTAAGCGTGCCTTCACATTTTTTTCCGACAATGCAGGCTTATTTTTTTTTACTGCTGCAACATATCCAATTTTGTGAAGTGCTCTTCGTGCTGTCCATCGACTTACATCTTTATTAACGTCTAAAGAAGCCACCTTAGGTGTTAAAAACTTGTTCTTTTTTATATTAGTCAACATATTACGAGCATCCGCATCTGTTAAAAGGCGAGGACGGCCCCTAAGAGGGGCTTCAACCAAAACATTCCGTCTTTTTTGCACCCGTATTACTACCGATTGACTTATTATATTTAACATTCTTGTTTGCAGATAAGCAAATGAAAATGTCAAAGGTGCATAAATGAGTACATACGAGTTGTTTTTATTTTCATGCTTGCTTTTCTTCTTTGTGCACCTCTTCGTTGATTTTTTCTTGTTAATGTATAGTTAATTATATATGGAATAAAGGGTATAAACATTTTTTCCAATTGCCTTACTGTTTTCTTCATCATTCGCTCCAAAATGTGTAATATGCAAACATGTACTCACTTTTGCTCCCCACTGTATATATCCCAGTTATAACTGAGTGTACTCCTCTAAGTGACCTTAACTCTATCAAACCAGGCTAACTGCCTGGTCCTGATGGAGTGCCAGGTTGTATACTTAGAAACTGTGCGGATTCACTTTGTAAACCCTTGCATAAATTATTTACCTTGTCGGTTGACCCAACGTTGTTCCCTGCTATATGGAAGGAATCTTTTATTATTCCACTTCATAAAAAATTTTCAGAGGCAAACGTTAAAAGCTATTGGGGTATATCCAAGTTGTCTGCCATTCCAAAAATCATTGAAAAAGTTATATGTTCTAAACTGCAACACCTATGTTTATATCGGCTTATTCACATTGTTTTGTTAGGTGTAGATCTACTACCACTAACCTTCTTGAATTCACTTCGCTTGTTATGAAAGGGTTTCAGGAAAAAATGCAAACTGACGTTGTTTACACCGATTTTAGTAAGGCATTTGATTCTGTAAGTCATTCTCTGTTGCTTCAAAAGTTAAATATTATTGGATTTCCATCAAAACTTTTATTGTGGCTTTCGGAGTACTTGTGTGGTCGAACACAAACAGTTGTTTTTAAATCATCTGTATCTAAACCTATTTTTGTTACCTCTGGTGTTCCCCAGGGGAGTCATCTTGGACCTTTGCTATTTAGGGCCAGTTTCTCAATGTCTGGTTAAAGTAATAATTAGCTAACGACCAGATAAATTTAACGCTCGCGTTAAGCCAATTTGGTTTTCTCAATGTATAGTTAAGTTAAATCGATATAATACTATCGCATTGATGGTGCTGCCACCCTTTTATTTATTGTTTTGTGACTGCCAAATTCTTCTTTCAACTCAAAAATAAGAATTAAAAAAATGGAAATGAGTAAACAAACAAGTTTAATGAGCTCAGTTGAGAACAAGAAGCGGCCACATTGCGTGTATGTAAAAAATTCTTTGATGCGATGCCATTTTGCTTGAATAATAATATGTAGACAATGCAAGTGTCAGCCACAGTCAGTCAAACGAGCCCTAAATCTGTTTATTAACGACCTTCCATCTGTTATTACTAACTCCTCTGTATATATGTTTGCTGATGATGTAAAACTATGTTTCACCTATAATGATGCTTCTCTTTGTAACTTGCTACAGTCGGATTTGGGTGCATTGTCGGCCTGTTATCGTTTTAACTTACTCAATTTAAATTGCTATAAATGTACCTCTCATAGTCCTAACTTCTTGCTTGATGCTTCACCACTTGACCGCTTGTTTGAAATTAAAGATTGAGGCATTATTCTTGATCCCAAGTTAAAATTTGACTTTCATATTTCGTCGATGGTCAATAACGCAACTTATGTCATTGGCTGCATCAAGCGGTGGTCGAAAGAGTTTAACAATTCCTCCACCACCAAAACGCTTTATACATCTCTAGTACGTCCCATCCTGGAGTATGGATCTTATGTGTGGTCCCCACAATACTCGATTCACCAGGATAGAATTGAATCTGTGCAGAAGAACTTTCTTCTATTTGCCCTTAGGATTTTTAACTGGGTTCCCGGAGTAGACTTACCTTTATAATCAAGTAGAATCCTTTAGATTTATCTTCCGTCCCTGTTAAACCGTAGAACTATGCATGGAGTATTATTTATTACTAACCAACCTACTTAATGGTAAAATCGACTTATCAGTTCGTTAAAGTGGAATTAAATTAACTGTTCCGATTAGAGCTACTCGTAACTTTTTACCCCATAGCCATGATCGTTGCTCTAGAAACTATTTAATTCATGAACCATTTCGTGTTATATGTTCTGACTATAACAAACTTTATTCTCTTGTCTCCTTGGAGGCCTCAACTCCAGTACTAAAGAGATCGATCCTTTTTGCTTTATCTAATCGTAAACACTAATTACTAATCTAACGCTGGTCTGATTTGGGTTTTTTCCAATCCATGCAACAAATGTTCAAGTGAACAAGTGTAGGGAGGTTGGTCTCAACTTAAGCCCTACTAAAACAATCATCGTTCCGTTCACCAGCAGATACAAGCAACAAAGGATGAGGGAGATTAGGCTCGCAGGGAGTCCAATAGAAACAAGCAAGGAAGTTAACTACCTTGGCGTTACTTTCGACAGTAAATTAAACTTTGGCACCCATGTTCAGAATACAATCGCAAAGTGCTGCAGGCGCTGTATACGTGTCGTAGCATAGCCGGGAAGTCATGGGGAACATCGCCAAAGATAATAAGATGGCTATACCTTATGGTAGTAAGGCCCATGCTCACATACGGAGTGATTGCATGGGGGGATAAGGCACAGCAAATCACTGTGCAGAAGCAGCTTCAGAAGCTACAAAGAATGGCATGTGTAGGAATCACGGGAGCGATGAGGACCTGCCCCACATCAGCGCTTGAGGTTATGTTGGAGATAACACCACTCCATCACACAATTATGCTTTAACAGAAGGCAACCCTCTTAAAAATGTCCGTTGAAGGAGTTGGGAGAGGACACATTCTTAGTCGAGTAGAGGCAGATATGCTATCGGTTAAACTTCCCGTACTGGCACAGCCAAGGAACGAAATGAAAGCCGAACACATGTTCGGGCAAAAGTTTCAAGTTCACCTCTGTAACAAAAAGGGGTGCATATCTCTGGAAGAGGTCCTCAACATGAAGCCACACACCATAAAATGGTACACCGATGGATCCCTAACGCAACAAGGCTCCGGTCTTTGTGTGGTAGGAACTTGGCTAATTTACCACGAGCCCCTTGGTATGCACACCAGCATATTCCAAGCTGAGGTATGTGCAATCGGGAGGTGTGTGGCCTTTAATTTAAAGCGTAATTATCGGAATAGGGATAAAGCCATCTTATCCGATAGCCAAACAGCAATAATGGCACTTAGTAAGACCGAAATCAGGTCAAAGGTAGTTCGTGAGGTACGAATCAAGCTAAACACTCTGGGATTACAAAATAGGCTTGCCCTAAGCTGGGTCCTGGGACATGTCTTTCATATTTCGTCGATGGTCAATAAGGCCATTTATGTCATTGGCTTCATCAAGCGGTGGTCGAAAGAGTTTAACAATCCCTCCACCACCAAAACGCTTTATACATCTCTAGTACGTCCCATCCTGGAGTATGGATCTTATGTGTGGTCCCCACAATACTCGATTCACCAGGATAGAATTGAATCTGTGCAGAAGAACTTTCTTCTATTTGCCCTTAGGATTTTTAACTGGGTTCCCGGAGTAGACTTACCTTTATAATCAAGTAGAATCCTTTAGATTTATCTTCCGTCCCTGTTAAACCGTAGAACTATGCATGGAGTATTATTTATTACTAACCAACCTACTTAATGGTAAAATCGACTTATCAGTTCGTTAAAGTGGAATTAAATTAACTGTTCCGATTAGAGCTACTCGTAACTTTTTACCCCATAGCCATGATCGTTGCTCGAGAAACTATTTAATTCATGAACCATTTCGTGTTATATGTTCTGATTGTAACAAACTTTATTCTCTTGTCTCCTTGGAGGCCTCAACTCCAGTACTAAAGAGATCGATCCTTTTTGCTTTATCTGATCGTAACCACTAATTACTAATCTAACGCTGGTCTGATTTGGGTTTTTCCCAATCCATGCAACAAATGTTGGACCACTAATTTAAATGTTGAATTTCCCAGAGCTTTAACGTTAACGTTTTAAATTTTTTACCTAAACTTACTTTCAGATTTATATATAATTTTATTTTTCACATTTTGAATTTCAAATTTTATTTTAATTTGAATTTATTTGGATTTTATGTCAGCTGATCATAGTTGAGAATAAACAAAAAAATAAATTAATAAATACTAGTAGACTAACTATTAAGTAGACTTGCGAACAGGGGTATTAAATGTCGGGGCTATGCAGACGACATTGTGATAATAGCTCGGGGCAAGTATGAAGAAACTTTTTGTGATAATGTTCAAGTGAACAAGTGTAGGGAGGTTGGTCTCAACTTAAGTCCTACTAAAACAATCATCGTTCCGTTCACCAGCAGATACAAGCAACAAAGGATGAGGGAGATTAGGATCGCAGGGAGTCCAATAGAAACAAGCAAGGAAGTTAACTACCTTGGCGTCACTTTCGACAGTAAATTAAACTTTGGCACCCATGTTCAGAATACAATCGCAAAGTGCTGCAGGCGCTGTATACGTGTCGTAGCATAGCCGGGAAGTCATGGGGAACATCGCCAAAGATAATAAGATGGCTATACCTTATGGTAGTAAGGCCCATGCTCACATACGGAGTGATTGCATGGGGGGGATAAGGCACAGCAAATCACTGTGCAGAAGCAGCTTCAGAAGCTACAAAGAATGGCATGTGTAGGAATCACGGGAGCGATGAGGACCTGCCCCACATCAGCGCTTGAGGTTATGTTGGAGATAACACCACTCCATCACACAATTATGCTTTAACAGAAGGCAAACCTCTTAAAAATGTCCGTTGAAGGAGTTGGGAGAGGACACATTCTTAGACGAGTAGAGGCAGATATGCTATCGGGTGAACCTCCCGTACTGGCACAGCCAAGGGACGAAATGAAAGCCGAACACATGTTCGGGCAAAAGTTTCAAGTTCACCTCTGTAACAAAAAGGAGTGCATATCTCTGGAAGAGGTCCACAACATGAAGCCACACACCATAAAATGGTACACCGATGGATCCCTAACGCAACAAGGCTCCGGTCTTTGTGTGGTAGGCCCTTGGCTAATTTACCACGAGCCCCTTGGTATGCACACCAGCATATTCCAAGCTGAGGTATGTGCAATCGGGAGGTGTGTGGTCTTTATTTTAAACCGTAATTATCGGAATAGGGATAAAGAAATCTTATAGCCAAGCAGCAATAATGACATGTCCCGGGACATGTCGGCATTGCGGGGAACGAAAAGGCAGATAAGCAAACAAGACTGCGGGCAGCAACACGCCATATAGGACCCGAGCCGTACTGTGGTATAGGAAGAAGCACAATACGGCAAGAGCTTAGGAATGAATACAGACTTCTGCGAAGAACGAGCTCGGCAAGGACACCAGAACTCAGACAAGCAAAGCCTCTCTTGGGTAGCTCTAACCACAAATTGTTTAGGCAAGTAATATCAATGGGTAAAAATAGACTTAGGATACTCACCGGTTTCTTGACAGGACATTGTAGACTACGAGGTCACCTGGCAAAGCTAGGTATAGTCAGCAGCGAGATTTGCAGATTCTGCGATAAGGAAAAAGAATCCTCCTTGCACATAATATTAGAATGCGTAGCCTTAGTAAGTAAAAGAAGTAGTTTTCTATGAAAACATATTGTGCAACTTAGCGATTTAGAAACCATCGCTGTTATTGGTTAACAGCTACAAAGAGAGAAGGAGAGTGAGTATACTTATTCTTTCTTGATGCTCACTGGAAGAGTGGCTAAAGTGCAAACGGAGCGTTTCCCGTTGGTCGACGGTCTTACGCCTTCTAGGCCTTCTCAAGAGACTTGCACGCGCACACCATATGTATGTATGTACTTGAGTATGTGCATGCATATACATGGTCATGTTTATGTTGGGCGTATTGATGATAATTTATGCTTGCAACAAAGTTCAACAAGTTTTGTTTTATATATATACGTATCAAAATGATAAGACACATCAAAATTTTAAGTTCCTTCACTTGATAAATATTTGTTGCTCTAGTCGCCTTCGGGAGGAAGAAAAGGGGTCAAAATTCTTGCTTTTTCGAAGTCTGGCTGGACAATTTGCCATATTTCCCGTGAAACTTGTCGAAGTTGCACTTCTATTGAAAATTTTTTGAAAAACTTAAAACTTAAACTTAAAAAATTATAATTAAAATTGAAATATTGCTATAAAATGATTTAAACCTGTTGTCTATTCTATTTTTAAGTAAATTAGTGAAGTTTTCATTTTGGTGGTGTCTGGTAAATTATTTGAAAAAAACTAAATGTCTTATAATTTTGATACGCACTACATGATTGAAATTACAAACATATATGAATATACTACACTTCCCCGTTATGAGAAATAACGTTATATTAAGATAATCACGCCACTTTGCTTAACGGGCTATCTGCTTTTTGTCGGCTACGGTTCGCGGCCGGCCTTATATGCAAGACCAAAATTTATGCAAAATAGCATTTGGTGAAATGCAGGGTTTGCTATCTTAAAGGATTTCTACTTAAAGCACCTAAGTGGACGCAATCGACCGGTGCAGGTATCTCAAATGGCGACGCCGAAAAATAAAAAATAAATTCCTAATCTTTCTATTTTGAAGATTAAATAAACAAAATGTGTCCACATTTTGACAAACTGTTGCACGTGTTTGGCAAGGAAAGAGAAGTGGAGGCCACAGTGCTGGATACCATTGATTATGAGGACACACTCCAATACAGCATTGGACACTCAAGATGATGATCCTGAGTCACCTAGTTTTTCTAAGAGACTGTCAGCCGGCTACAGCAATTGTAAAATTGAAGGATATGGACGAAAAACGAGCAGAATTCCGTGAAAGGTAGTTTTCATTAGAGACGGAGAAATTTGAGTGGATGAAAAACATGGCAGAGCGTCGGATGAAATTGAAGGAGCAAAGTGAAAATAACAAATATAACATAAGAAAATTTGAGCTGGAGAATGAGCTCTCATTAAGAAAATATCAGATAGACAAGATATAGAAATAAATAAAAGATCATATACCATATATGTATAATGAGATTATTATATTTTTATTCATAAAGACAATTCTTAAATGGCCTGCCTTTTTTCGGCTATATCAGAGTTAAATGGCTCTATGCCATCTGCAGATTCATTAATTTAATTTACTACTCTAGGTTTAGTAACTTTGTCCTCAAGCAAGAGATTGTACAGAGTGCAACACACTTGCTGATCCTTATTTCAACAAACCTGGAAAATCGATCAGTTGATTGGAGCAGAGCACTATCACACATGATATTCCATTCTGGTCCAATGATGCAAAAGACTGAATTTGGATGGATCATTGCAGGAAAGGTGAATACTGCAAATTAATCATCAGTCATTTGTGCAGTAGCAACTAATGCAGAAACAAATAAATTATTGGAACGATTTTGAACACTGGATAGCATGGAGTCAGCAGAAAAACACCGAACAGCCGTTGAGGCCCATTGTGAGAAGCACTTCCTGGAAAGTTTACAAATGGCAGTAGACGGCAGATTCATTGTTAAACTTCTATTTTCTGAACACTATTCAGCCCTAGGAGATTCCATGTAAATTGCGACCAAACGATTTTTATCTTCGGAGCGCAGAACATTTGCAGACACGTGGCAGTAATATGCAGCTTTCATGTCGATATATAAGGATCTTGGGCACATGAAAAAAGTTTCACCACAACAAAAACCCAGAAGTTCATCCCTCATCATTGTGTGCTGAAACCCGATGGCAGCACTACAAAGCTAAGAGTAGTTTCACCAGATGATTGTTTGGAAATATAATGCCAAAGAGCGATTAAGGTACTATAGATTAAAAACAGTTACATACGTTACGGCTTCGGCTCCATTTTTAGCAACCAAGTGTCTAAATCACTTGGGCGAAACACATATGGACAAATCTCCAGTAGAAGCCAAAGCACTAATTAATGATTTCTATGTAGACGACTGCTGGTCTAAAGAACTTTTGGGATAGTTCAGAGGGGGCTAAGCTGAGGCCACCAGGCGGGTCGCGGGTTGCGGATAGCGAACGGCCCCTTTATGAGGTTACCTGCGAATAATCGAGAATCCTTGCAAATAAGCAGTCCCGGACAAACAGCGGGTACGGTACCGTTTACCGCACCGAAAAGACGTACCCTTCTTCATCCCTGCCCCAACATCTCACTCCGAGCTGGAATAAGGTGTCATTCGAACCGTGCCGAAAGTCAACCTGGCCGGGGGCCCGGATTAAAAACTAGCCCAGTCGCTAACGGTGAGCTCAGGCAGATGGCGACCGCCTGTTCTAATTAGCCTTACCCGGGTATTGCGGATCTCTGCCCGGGTGGACCCTATATTTCTCCGCAACTCGTGGGAACATGAAAGGTTTTAACAAAAATAAAAAGTATTTAGGTGTGCAGCAGGATACCCCTGCTGCCAGTGTCGCGAGACACTTTGAGGACCGCCTCCTTGACGGGGAGCAGCCCTCCAATGGGGGACCAGCCCCACGGCGCCCTAACCAGGCGCAGCAAACAAGAAGGCCGCAGGCGGCAATAGATACAGCGCACGTACCGACGACAAGGGAAGCCCGACGACACCGTGTCACCCCAGCTGCAGGAGGAAGAAGCAAGGCTGGACCATTCCAGCCGATGCGACCGAGGCTTAGCGCTGTACGGCGACATGGCGTGCAGCACCAGCAGCCAAAAGCGCAGCTGCCGAAATTGGGAGAGCCGGGCGGTTTCGATGACCCAAACCGAAAAACGCTGAACGGCTCAAAAACCAAATGGTACCTGAGGTACCTTCAGCAGGGACCACCCCCTGCCGAGGCACTGCGCATGGCAACGGCTGGAAAGGACTCGGCGAGCCAGGTACGGGGACCAGCCCCAAACGCCTGAATAGTAATTTGACGCCACCCACTGCCACCCCCAAGAGGGCGTGCCCAGGGGAGCGTCCCAGCACGTCGGCATCCGCCGTAGCAACAGCAGTGAGGTCTTCTTCTCCATTGTTCACCGAGACTCGCATATCGTATGCAGCGATTGCAAAAAAAGTCACGGTGGCCGTGTTACCTGTGGAATACCCGCAGGTAATGCCCAGCCATGGGGACTTGTGCGCAATGGAGGAGGCTATCATGAACGAGATTATCCTCACAGGATGGGACATTGCGGTCGCGTTAGCGGGCGTTCATTTCCGGGTTGGCTACTTGGTCATTGAATGCTCCGACGATCACTCAGCGAAGTGGCTGAGGACCGTGGCGCCAAGACTGCAGTCGTGGAAAGGGGCTCCACTGCACTGCAAGGTGGGTGATGATATTCCATCACCCCACAACATCACCATCTTCTGCCCAAGAAGCGCGGATCGGTCAACCGAATCCTTGTTGGTTCTGCTGAGGAACCTGAACAAGATCGAGATCGACTCGTGGAAGGTGTTGTCAAGGACGACGGAAGGCGGAGGTGCGCTATTGGTGATATGCATCGATGATGCATCCAAGGACGCGATAGTGGCGAGAGGCCACCAAGTTTCATTCCGCTAGGGGACCATCCCCGTTAGCGATCTGAAGAAGAAGAGTGCTGGTGCAAGGACTGCCCCCGTCCAAACGACAGTCCCGGGAGTTGCATGCTCGGCCCCCACACCTCCTGATGAGGATGAGGACCTGGCGGAGATGACGCTCAGTCCAGCAGAGCTGGAAGGGATGGATGATGCTGTGCCGATGTCCTCGCAAGAGCTCGCTGAGGAGCTTGAAATGGCAGAAGCTGACGTCGCCATGACGGGCAGCGGTGATGTGGGAAGCTCCAAACCTGCATCACCAGGAGCTGGAGCGGCGGATGAGTGATGGTGACATCAAACGTCACCATCACTGGGCTAGCCCAGATAAACCTCCATCGGGCTAAGGCAGCCTCTGCTGTCTTGGCCAGGATGTTTATCACCCAACATCTTGGGCTAGCCCTGGCACAGGAGCCATGGGTAAACAATGGCATAAAAGGCCTGTACACCGCAGACTCAAAGGTAATCTGGGATCAAAGAGATCCTACACCTAGAGCATGCATTATGGCAAGGAAATGTATTAATTTTACTATTCTTACAGAATTCCTCACTAGGGACTGCGTAGCTAATGCCGTAAAGGCAATTGGAAACGTCCCCCCCCTTCTATTGTGGTGGCATCTGCCTATTTTCTGGTGAAATAGAAAAGCTGATGGACCACTGCAGGAGAGAGAAGCTGCCGGTTATAATCGGCTGCGATGCCAATGCGCACCACTCCATATGGGGCAGCATGGACATCAACAAAAGGGGTGAGTGTCTTACCATTCAAGTATAACTTAGAAATTGGTAATGCCGGATCGACACCGACATTTGTAACTAGAATTAGAGAAGAGGTATTAGACATTACACTGATTAGTCGGTCTCTAAGGCCACATTTCAGAGAATGGCATGTCTCTTCAGAAGAATCCATGTCCGATCACAGGATTATCCTATTCAAACTTAAGGTTAATACGGATAGCAGTATACCAACTCGTAACCCCAGGAAAACGAACTGAGAAAAATGTAGGTCTACCCTAGAACTTAGCCTAGCCACTGAAAACTCTGGAATACCCAGATGCACGGGTGAGCTAAGAAGAGTTGTTAGAAATTTATATAGTAGCATTAAAAATGCTTATGAAGAAAGCAGCCCACTAGGGAAAACGCGTAAAGAAATAGATGCCCCATGGTGGAATGACGGTCTTGAGAGACTGCGTATCACTACACGTCACCTCTTCAATAAGGCTAAGAGGGACGGGTCATGGGATACATACTGCGAAAGCCTCACCTCCTACAGCAAGGAGATTAGGAAGGCCACGCGCAGGAACTATAGGGACTTCTGCGAAAGCATAACAAGCACGAGTGAAGGTGCCCGGCTTCATAGAGCATTAACAAAGCGGGCGCCGGAGGCTAATTTAGCCTTGAAGCGTAAAGATAATACATATACGAGCACCAATATGCAAAGGTTACAGCATTTGTTTGAGACGCACTTTCCAGGAAGTATCCGTAAGTAACCTTAAGTACCTTGGGATCAATTTCGACAGTAAATTAAACTTTGGCACCCATGTTCAGAATACGATCGCAAAGTGCTGCAGAGCGCTGTATACGTGTCGTAGCATAGCCGGGAAGTCATGGGGAACATCACCAAAGATAATAAGATGGCTATACCTTATGGTAGTAAGGCCCATGCTCTCGTATGGAGTAATTGCATTGGGGGGATAAGGCACAGGAAATCACTGTGCAGAAGCAGCTTCAGAAGCTACAAAGAATGGCATGTGTAGGAATCACGGGAGCGATGAGGACCTGCCCCACATCAGCGCTTGAGGTTCTATTGGAGATAACACCACCATCACACAATTATGCTTTAACAGAAGGCAACCCTCTTAAAAATGTCCGTTGAAGGAGTTGGGAGAGGACACATTCTTAGTCGAGCAGAGGCAGATATGCTATCGGGTGAACTTCCCCTACTGGCACAGCCAAGGGACGAAATGAAAGCCGAACACATGTTCGGTCAAAAGTTTCAAGCATATTCTAAGCTGAGGTATGTGCAATCGGCAGGTGTGTGGACTTTAATCTAAAGCGTAACTATCGGAATAGGGATATAGCCATCTTATCCGATAGTCAAGCTGCATTAATGGCACTTAGTAAGACCGGAATCAGGTCAAAGGTAGTTCTTAAGGTACGAATCAAGCTAGACACTCTGAGATCACAAAATAGGCTTGCCCTTAGATGGGTCCCGGGACATGTCGAAATAGCGGGGAACGAAGAGGCAGATAAGCAAGCAAGACTGCGGGCAGCGACACCCTAATAGGACCCGAGCCGTACTGTGGTATAGGAAGAAGCACAATACGGCAAGAGATTAGGAATGAAGAGAGACTTCTGCGAAGAACGAGCTGGGCAAGGACACCAGGACTCAGACAAGCAAAGATTCTCTTGGGTAGCTCTAACCTCAAACGGCTTAAGCAAGTAATATCAATGGGTAAAAATAGACTCAGCATACTCACCGGTTTCTTGACAGGACATTGTAGACTACGAGGTCACCTGGCAAAGCTAGGTATAGTCAGCAGCGAGATTTGCAGATTCTGCGAAATGGAAGGAGAATCCTCCTTGCACATTATATTAGAATGCGTAGCCTTAGTAAGGAATAGAAGTAGTTTGCTAGGAAAACATATTGTGCAACTTAGCGATTTAGAAACCATCGACCCAACAAAGGTACTTGCTTTTATGCAACACCTGGGCCTGATGGAAGAGCTATAGGCCAAGAAGGGGCACAATAGATCAATTTGGTCGCAGTGTATTAACCCTCAATATAATAATAATAAATGTAGACGACCAAGAAGCATTCCAGATTCAAGAAGAATTGGTGAAGATTCCGCGTCCGTATGGATTTAATTTACGAAAATGATGCTCTATCATTGAGCAACTGTTAAAAGTGTACCCAAGGACGATATAGCAAGCGAAATACATTTTGAGGACACAGTGGACAATTACAGGATCAAGACACTGGGACTTATTTGGATGCCCAAAAGGGACTTACTTTGTGGCCGCGCTAAGAGCAGCACGACTAGGAAATAACTTAACGTGTCGTTTGCTCTGAGCTGGCACAAATCTTCAACCCCCAAAGCTTGTTCGCTCCCGTCGTGTCCAGGAAAGACAAACTCGATGACGAGCTGCCTATCAGAACGAATGGAAGGACTATCGAGAGGACTTGAAGAGCCTTAATTCGATGCAAATTCCCCGAAATATATACGACGGAAAGGTTCCAGTCACCAAGGAACTGCACACATTTGTGAACGCATCGGAACGCGCATTCAAAAACTAACAAATTTCTTTGCGTTTGCTGCGTTATAAGTCAAGAGTAGCCCCAACGGAAAAGCAGTAACTCCCGCGACTAGACCTTTGTGCTGTATTGCTGGGTGCTGAGAGGGATTAAGTTATTAAATCCTGAATTAAGATTACAATCGGAAATACATAAATCTTTTACTGGATTAAAAAATTTGAAAAAAGTGCATAGAAACTACGACTTTTTTAACGTTTGAGCACACGAAAGAACTAGAAAAATTTACAAATACAAGAACAATTCAACGTAATACATTTGTTTAGAAAAACACAATCACTGCTCAGCTAAACAAAAGTTTAATCAACCAAAAACAAAGAAAAGTCTGTCACCAATACATGTAAAAGTAGACTAAGAGCAGGGGAAATGTTCAATTTATAAGGATAAACTGTAGCATGCTTCTAGGGAAAAATTAACTGCCATTTAACACAATTTCAAACGCAGTCAAAACCAATCCACAACAAATGATGACGTAGCAGTCGGACGCAACCGAATGCAGTATACTCAATACCAATATAACAAGGGGTATAAAAAAGTTCTGATTGCAAAGGGGTGCGGCTAGCTCTAAGACTGTGGAAGATATGATTTGATGCAAATTTTATGGGGTGGTAAACAGCTATCTTCCTACCAATTTTGGTAAATTTAGCTCAGCAAATGTGAAAGATACACACATTGGAGGATATACGCATTCAAGTTTTATAAAGGCAGGGGCTTGAAGCGGTATGGGTGGCATCCAAAGTTTGGATGCTGATCTTTGGGGGACGTTAAAAGCAAAAGCCAAACTTTGCTTAATAACAGTGGAAGAAAAACGCATTCCCGTTTTTAAAGAGGCTGTGCGGCGGTAGGAATGAGTGTGGCGTCAATATTTTCAAAACGGATCATTGTGGTATGCCACCACATATCTTGACTCTAGGTCAAAACTGTGGAAGATATTCGAATTTTGTGGGCGGTATGGTTCATCGTGTCATTCAAAATATAAATGCAGATCTTTGGACGACGCACAGTGCTTTAGCTTATCAAAAATCATATCTTCTAAACTAATGAAGCGATTTCAAAAATTTAAAAAGCAATTAATAGATGACTTTTCAAGCTTTAAAATGAATGTTCGCCAAGAGTGCTAGGTATCCGTGGTGCTTAAATATTCAAGGTCAAAGTCAAGAAATATTTCCAGCACATTTTACCTGTAAAAGTCCAATTAAAAACGTTAGTTTCTAATCATAACTGAAAATTTTTTATAACTTCAATGACTATTTCGCATTTTTTGTTGTTTTTATTCGATTTTCTAACTTAAATACATAAAATTTAAATTCTTATTTTTGGGTGATTTTTTGAGGTTAATTTTTAATATTTGCTATCGATGGCTGGTTTTCAACCAAATAATCATCAACATTAATGCTAGTGAGGTTAACATCTAATAAACTCAACATTTCGGAACTATAGTTGCTATCTTCCAAATCCTTTCGTGATCGCACATGTCTCAGCTATGCAAGAAGTGGATCCGATGAGAATGCCAGCATGTTGAAAAGGTCTCCATTTTGTCGCAGCCGAGAAATTTGGCACGTATTAGTGTATCTGAACCTCTTGTAGTCCTTGTTTTTACATTCCTGTGCTTCTTCGGACAGCTCTCCAATAGGTAAGCACTGATATTCTATTTCCTTTCCATGAGCCAAAATCCTATGTACCGTGGGGGTTAGTTTTTTCTGAGGATACAATCCAGTCAAAAGTTGAGCTGTTTTTGATGCGTATTCGCCAAATTTTGCACCATCTATCATTTCTTTGCAGTTTATAACATTTAGGATAACAGCAAACCTTTTAATGATCTCATTATGAACACCTGTTATCAAAGTGGTTATTTGATCATTTTCAAAAAATCTCCTCGAAGTATTTCCATCATTCGTATTCCCGTATCCGTGCTTTGGACAGTCAACTTTTATTCCTAGCTTCCGAGAGAACTCAGCTTGTATAACTTCCTTTCATCTCTGTATATCCTCACCAGGCGTATTATCCGTTTTTGTTTCTCCTGGCCGAGGAAGTGTGTACGCGAGCTTCAGAATAAATTCCATACACTTTATTCTGCAATGCAACGGAGAAATTCCATATTCGTAGCAGTTCTCCTCACCCGTTGATTCGTCTAAACTGTGAAAGTCTTTTTGAGTTTTTTTACAAATGGGACACCTCAATGTTGAGGAGGTGTTTGTAATTTCATTTAAGACTTTTCCATCAATCATTGTCAGGAAGAAATCAAACTTCACCGTGAATGTTTTTCCACTCTTGGATTGAAAAACAGTAGGCTTCAGTTTTCTAATTTGATTTTGTATGTCGGTTACAGTTGATTTAATCAATTCAGACGACTCCTTCGCATATTTGAAGAAAATAGCGCGACAATAATGAATCGATGATGGTCGGCGATTTTTCCAATGTTCAGAAATTTCACTCCTAAGGCGTAAGGGAACTACAGAAGCCATAAACATATTTTCATCAGAAATAGTTTCGTCATCTGTCTGTATAATTTGTTTGTATATGCTTTGTCCAGACGATCCATCACATCCCCACTTATTGAGTAGAGTCAGATTTTCAGGAAGAAGCTCGACCTCTCCATCAGGCAAACTTTCAACTATACGCCTAGCAGTGTGATCCATTAAATCCTGGAGTTTTACTTCTACAGATGTCTCTGTTATTATTGTATTAGGTGGCACTGCTTCCTTTTTGGAAAATACAATTTTTTTATATCCGGGAAGAACTTTGACGTTATGTTTTTTTAAGGAGCTGCGTAAAATATCGTATTTCTCCTTAGTCAGTCCCAAGTCCATAAATAGGGAAAACGCTTCTTCGTGAGTGTACATAATTCCGACTGAGTTTGGAGGCGTGGGAATACTTTCCTTAATCCTATACAGCCGTAAAGGACTGGCGACCTGCACAGCTTTCGTAATTGTCGCTCTTGTCCTCTCTTGTTCCTTTATATACTTGGATGATGGTGATTGGTGCTTCCGACAGATGTTCAGCTGTTAAGCTATCCGTAGCATCCTCAAGCTTACGTTTCCTTGTAACACATGAACACTCCTCCATACTTTTTTGCGGCCTTCCTCTTCCTCGGCTAGTCGATGGGTAAACTTCTTCCTGTTCTGAATATCCGAATGTTGTACATTCCTCCAACCAATTTTCATGCTTTTTTATGAAAGCCGACATGGTTCTATGGACCAAGTTCCATTTTCGCTTCAAGTTAGCGTGAATAAATTTAATTTGTGTCTGAAGCGCACAACTAGCGTTTTCGAGTACGCCAATCTCTTTAAGCAATGCCACTTGAAAATCGTTAATATTTTCAGAAGCACGAAAAAGTTCAAAAATCTTTGAATTTGTTAAATCCATTATTGCGCTTATTTATCAAAATTTCGTTAATTATATTGAAAAATACTATTCAATCTGAAAATTTCTTATTGTTCGCAGCAATAAACAACAAGTGTTTCCTCTTATGAAGTTATGAAATAACTGTTGCCATCAAGTGACATATTTTGCACTTTATACCATATTTTTGAGTTAGCTAGGTAAGCAAGCAAAATTGGTATAACCCTTTTCCAATTAGCTAGGTAAAAAAAACAATATATACCTAAGGTATTGATTTACATTAAAAATAGGTAAACGGGGAAATACAGAAATTAAAAAAAAAAAAATAACCAGTAGTACCGCAACTTTCCATCAACTACAATTATATTTACCTGTCTCCTCAGACCTTTTCCATTTAGGTAATTAGAAAGGATAGGAAGGAAAAAAGGATTAGAAGGGATATATATAGACAGGTAGTACTTATAATACAACATTTAGAAATGTCAATAAACAGCACACACGCTACAGCCAAATTTGTATGCGCTCTTCTTCTTCCTTATACCTGCCGCGTGTTTTTAACTCGAGGTATCCCTAGTTTTTTGGCTCGCGTTTCCAAAATGCAGATTTTCGCAGATTGTGACTATATACATATGAAAGGTATATATTATAGCTTTCAAATGCATGTGGTCCCACCGTGACTCTGAGAGATACTTTTTTGTTATAGTCCACGAAAGTTCAAAAAATGCCAAAATTTAGTGTATTTTTTAAACGATTCTAATTTAATAAGTATTTCAGCTATATTTAAACTGTATACAGAAAAACACTGAGATTGAACATACTTTTCAGATAAAGAAAAAAGATCGAAGATCGGTTGTGTACGTCGCCCAATATTCAGTTCGAAAGTGGTAAATTTCTGTAAAAATTGTCATTTTTTCGTACTCACGTAAAATTTCTCAACTTTGAGGAGCTGACATTATTAACCGATTTAAAAAATCTTTTGGATCCATAATCTTTGAAGTATTCTCTATCGATTACATATTTCACTTTTGCCAAACGCGTTCATGAAAAAAATGATATTTGATAAGCTATCCGAGAAAAGGCCCCACTGTGCGACGTTCCCAGCTATATTCCTACCAAATTTGGTCACTCAAGCTTAAAACCTGTGAATGATGCACTCATTCACTTTTAAACGAGGCGTTGGGGTGTATGAAGTGGTCGTGACCTACAAGCTATTGATTCAGTTTTTTGGGAGACGTCCTTACCTTGGCACCAAATTTGGCGACTTTAGCTGTACGGCTGTGGGGAATATGCGGATTGACCAATTTCCAGTTATCGATCTTATCGTTTTCTCAGGCCTACAGTAGGCGCAGAAACCCAATTTTGACATTTAATCTGTCCCGCCCATAGAAAAATATATTTGCAAAGATTCAAGTCAATAGTTTTACGGATGTCGAGATATGTGGCGTACATACAGACGGACATACAGACATGACGGACATTGTGCAAAACCAATATACTCTTAGCCTTCAGTATCGAGTATTACAGGCAAGGATATTTAGTACTTTAGAGTCTTTTTCGACAGCAAATTTAATTTTGGCATCAAAGCAAGTGCATCAGAACATTTTATACATGTCGCAGAACAGCCGGCAAGTCATCATGAACATCTTCAAAGATAATCATATTGCAAAATCTAATGGCTAACCTAAAGTTACAGCAAATCACTGTTTAAAAGGAATTACAGAGCGATTAGGATCTGCCCAGTTTAATAAAGATAACTACACTCCATCCCACGATTAAGCTGGAATAGAAAGTATCCCTCTTACGAATTCTTAAAGAATGAGTTGATAGGCCAAACTAAGTAGTTTTGTTAGCTGTTTGCCACCGAGATGGAGGCAACTGGGTGACTAACAGGCGGTGCACTACTAATCTTTATACCCTTATTATTATTAATTCGCCTATTCTCATACTCCTTTACAACAAGCTGCTGCGGCCAAAACGCTTCCGAACAAATTGAAGAAAAAAGTTCAGGCGGAACATACAACTTGAAAGAATGGGCAAGCGTTTCTCGAAAACCAGCTATATTCCTACCAAATATGGTGGCTGTAGCTGCACAACTCTGGAAGATACACGCATTCGCGTGTACGCGTCCAGCGTGGTACCTTGTATCTCTTGGTGAAAAGAATAAGGTCCGTCTTGTCCGCGTTGATACTCAGCCCGGCTGATACTAGCCCAAGCTAGAATCTCTTTGAGTGTGTAGTCCATGACTGAGCCGATTGTCGATGGACACTTGCCCGTTATAATTATGCTTATGTCGTCCGCATAGGCAGTTATCTTCGGGGCTTTCCGTTTGAATTTCTTTAGCAGGTTATTTACCACCAAGTTCCACAGTAGGGGTGAGAGCACTCCTCGTTGGGGAGTGCCACACTTTGCGTCCCTGATTGTGGTCGTGGTTCCCCATTCCGCAAGTATTCTCCTGCTGCTCAGTAGGTTCTGGACCCAAGAGTAAACATAAGCATTTTTGCATCCGTCGACACATTATTAAATGCGTATTCTTTATGGTGAAGTGCTTTCTCGATGGTTGCTACGAGGGAATGTAGCGTGTTGGTTCTGTTCTAGAGTCATCACTGTATTCTCTCTAATGTGGAGGTCTATCAGTTTTTCTAGTGTTTTTAGTAGGAACGAAGTCAGGCTTATGGGTTTGTAGTCTTTAGGCACAACGTAGCTACATTTTCCCGCTTTGGGCAGGAAAATTACCCGCGCTGTCCTCCAGGCCACCGGCACATAGCCATAACTAAGGCATCCTCTAAATATTTCCCTCAGCCATGGAGTGATCACGTGTTTGACCTTCTGCAGCATGGCCGGGAATATCCCGTCTGGACATGGTGATTTGTAGCTCTCAAAGGAGTCTATGGCCCACATTATTCTTCGCGTTGTTGTGATATCTTCCGGAATTTCCACCCTTGTGGTTTGAGATATCGTTTGTGTGTTTGTGTTGACTTCTGTGCAGTTAGGGAAGTGTGCCTCTAGAACAGCAACCGGCAAACTCACACAACAATACTTTTATTGCTCTTTGCTTGTATTGAAAACACTGATCGCGCACGAAGAAAACAGTGCACTGAGAAAAATGAAACAGTTGGCAAATCAAAAAAAAAGTTCACGTTATTTTTTATTCTATTTCTTTAACTATTTGGTCTATTTCTTCATTATTGCATTTTATTCTAAGTAGGTCGTCTAAATGTTTATTGGGAATTTTATTTGTATTTTTTATTTTTTTTAATGTTGAGAACGTTGTTTCGTAATTCAAAGTTGTGGGCGAGTATAAAAATTAAAACATATAAATTATTATAATTTAAAATTTGGTGGCAAATTAAACATTGTGAAACCTTTTTTGATTGAAAAAAAATTCATTCATTATTCAGATTTTTTTGCAGTGTTAAATATTTAGCATTCAGGAAAATTACGCAGCGAGGTCTTGCCTTTGTGAATGTTGAACAGCAACTGACTTGATTTGCTTTGCCGAAGTGGGAGCAACACAACTGCCGAAAGCCGAACAGCGTGCGCTTGCATTAGTTTTTTTATAGCGTACAGTGTAAAACGAAAAAATTGCTGCCCTATAGCCAGCTATAGGAAACGCTAAATGTGCCTGTCGCTGCTCTAGAAGCACATTTGCCGCATCTTCACTGCTTTCCGTCCATCTGCCGTCTTCTGTTTTTATTTGGCTTTGCACCGTCTGTTGGCGAGCTAGCAGCTTTCTTAACATTGCAGTGTCAGCTGTCTTCTCAATGCCTGAACAGAAGTTTTGCCATGCGTGTCTCTTAGCTACTCGTACTTTTTTCTTTAAGTCTCGAAGCCTTATTCTGTATTATATCAATACAAGCTCTTCTTCCGCTTGTTTTGCGAGTTTGAAGAGTTCTAGTACGTCTTTTCTTTGTCCTTTAAGTTCTGGAGTCCACCATGGGGGCTTGTGTCTCTTTATCTCTTGTGACGGTCTACAAGTTTTATGATAGGCCGCCACCAGATTTTTATTGAGGGTCTCCAGGGACTTCTCTAATTTGTCTAGTGAGGCTATCTTGTGTAGTCGTGGTAGGTTTCTTTCAACCTCTTTACCGAACTGCTCTCAGTCCGTGTTCCGCGGGTTTCTGTACGTCTTATTCTTAGCTATTTGTTCAAAGTTAACGCGGAATTGTATGTACCTGTGGTCCGAGAAGGAATGTCTTCTATGGACTCTCCAGTCTTTTACCACGGTATTCATTAAAAGCATGTAATTGAGCAACTTATTCAAACAACGAGCTCTTCTCACCTTCAATATCATCTATTTCTATAATTACTTGCTTTGCTAAGGCATCGAATAGCATATCTTATGCTGCATTTACACTAGTTGATCAATCATCAATTCTAGCTATATCAACAATTGATATCCAACGTCAACGCATTTGTTGTGTTAACATTAGTTGATTGAGTTGACAAAAAAACCGGGTTGCCAACTAATTTTCGAGTTGAGCAACGCGCAAGATGTCAACGCGTTGATACTGAAGTTGAGAGTAATTTACACCAGTTGATATTCACATTCGTTGACATTCACGTTACTAAGCATTTTTCGTTGACGTCGATATTGTGAATGTATCGAAACTGATTTTCGATATTGTGTTGTTTTGTTAATTGAGAAAAGTAAAAAAGTGGTAAGTACTAATGCATATGTAACTTAAAACTAATTGATATGCAATTTGTTTACTTTAGAATAAAATCAGAACAATGGCAACAGCGAAGAAGAGCAAATTAGCGGCAGCAGTGGTTTTGGTTCTCGCTCTTGAGTTAATCGATAGGTATCGCCAGCAACTGAAGCAGATCTACTTTCGATATTAAAATATGGTTCAATAAATATGCATCAATATAAATAAAATTGTATTTTAAATAGCTTTTTATTACAAATTTTTGTTTTTTATAGACTGCACAGTTGAAAAAGCAGACAACATTAATAAAAACGGATGGCGAAGCGAAGTGCTGCCACCTTTAATATGTACTTAAAGTTTGTCAGCACACAGCAAAAGAATGAACATGAGCTCAAGTTAATTTTGTGTTGTCAACGCGCCGATTGTGACTTCAACTGTTGACACAAAGACCCCATGTACACACTGAAGTTTTTTTGTAAATTTTCTCTCTGAATCTTTTGTTTGAAGGCAAGGGGAGTAGAGGTGTAAAAATTCAAGCAAAAATTCACTACTTGTTAAGTCGTATTTTGCTTTGCCTTATTCCGATTGAATATAAACACAGAGTTGCACAGTGTTTGATGTGAAAAATAAAGTTATTGATACGAAATATCGCACAAGCAAATATTAGCGCAAATAGTAAATATATTGTTGTGGTCTATAAATTATTAATAGAAATGTTATGGAAGAAAGAATTAATTGAACTGGTGTTAACTGTGTCTGTTTATCGACCATAAATTTAAACCAGAGTTGATTTTCAAAGGAAAAAATTCAATGAAAAACTTCAGCGTGTAAATGCGACCTGAACTCCGAAGAAGTTTTAAAACAGAATGAAAAAAAAACTTCAGCGTGTAAATGGGTCAAAGTGTTTACACTATGTTTACACTCAGAGCAACAATTGATGATGTCAACTCAACAGTTGATCAAGTTGACAGCTGTTCACACTAAGATTGATAAAGTTGATATCAACGTTGACTTGTTTATCAACTAGGGTAAATGCAGCATTAAGCACTTTTAAATTACATTTTTACAAATAAAATATAACCGCAGTAAACAGCAACAGTGAAACAAATTGAACACTAAGAAATGTCACCAAACAACAGCTGACTGCACAAACATGAAACGCATTGACACCCAAAATGCCGTTCACGAGTTAATCGTTTCAAGTTTGAAACATGAAACGATGAAACGGAGCTGTTGAACACCCTAAATAATGATTACTTAAGTATCATATAACACTATTGGGGTGTTCAACAGCTCCGTTTCATCGTTTCATGTTTCAAAGTTGAAACGATTAACTCGTGAACGGCATTTTGGGTGTCAATGCGTTTCATGTTTGTGCAGTCAGCTGTTGTTTGTTTACATTTCTTATTCTTCAATTTTTGTCACTGTTGCTGTTTACTGCGGCTATACTTTATTTGTAAAAAATGCCATTTAAAAGTGCTGCTTTAGCAAAGCAAGTTATTAGATAAATAGAGGATATTGAGTGTGAGAAGAGCTCGTTGTTTGAATTAGTTGCTCAATTACATGCTTTTAACATTTGGCGGCCATTTATCATATGTGTTCATACTATTTTGCACAAAAATACACCAAATATACTAAAAAGTACTGACCATCGATAGCAAATATCGAATAAATATCGTGCTCTTCCCATCTTTACTTTGTTCAAACTTGAAACACTTTTTGTATACATAGGCTGGGGTGTTTCAACGTTTCAAAAAATTTTCTATGTATGTTGTTGTTGCGAGACGTTTCAACTTTGAAACGTGAAACGATGAAACGAGCTGTTGAACACCCCATATATTTACATAACACTTACCTCCTTTGTTATTTGATCGAGCGCATTATCCTCGGCGTTAACACATAAATTGCTTCGCCGCCGACCGGTGGCATTTGTGGTGTCCATGGCATTTAAAATATTAAGTTGATTAATTCTTTTTCATTTAATAAAACTAAAAAAAGTTTTAATTTGACGTTTGCGATATTTAACAAGGTTAAATTAAAGCGGCTTACGACATTGGTCTGAAAAGAAAGTAAGCATATACATGAGTCTGTTAATTTGTATATATATATATTTTTAATGCTATGAATAAGATAAAAAGGAAAAATTTATAATTAAATAGACTTCCATAACAGCATGCTACGGTTTGAAGTGAAAAGCTATTCTGTAGTTGCACAAATTGCTCGGTTCATTGAATGAATCCGGAAGAGGTGAGTCGTCAAATTCTATGAATCATTGGGTATGTGTGAAGCTAATAGCGGTTCCGATAATATGTTTATATAATGGAGTTCTAAAAAGCCTGAAAACTATTTTGAAAGGTCACGTTAAATTTTTTTGTGTAGCATTATAAGTTTTTGGTTCTTCCATGATTTAAAGCAATGAACATATAATATAAAGAAGTTGCCATTGCCGAAAGCTCTTTCGTTTCAAGCAATTGCTCTCAGATCATTGCTCTTGATTTGCTTTGTTTCGCTTTATCCAACACAGTGCGACTTTGTATTGCCTTTGCTCACTGTTTTTATCGTATGGTACAGAAAATAAAAAAAGCAGAAAGCAAGAAGAGTGAGAGAGAGTGACAGCGGATAGCATATACAGCCAAAGCAACAAGAATGTAACTTATATAGAGTCGTCATGAGGCCAAATTCTGACTGCCAGTTGGAATAGGCAATCGTGGCGACACCTCTCTCACAAAGCACTGCTGCTGCTTTTTTCTCTGCCAGCGCATTTCGTGCCTGAGTATATCAAGTCACTCAGCTTGGCGACTGTTATACGCTTTTGTTTTCTCATAGCACAGCCAGCCAGCCATGCTCTGAGTATATGCCCATAGAGAGCGATTTTGCAGAGCGCAGTCGCTTCTTCGCTTGCTGCTCGCCCTTCTTTTCCTCCTATAAACATATGAGCGTGTCTACGTCAGCCGTATTATCATTTTTTATCATTTTTGCGACGTTGCTTAGTGAAGCTATGCATTATACCCACATTCATATATATTTATATATGTTTGCTGTTTTGCTGGGATTTCTACTGATTTTTGTTATTTTGTTTGGGCTGGCTAGTGTTAGTGTGTTAGTGGTTTTGTATTTCTACATGACATATGTAATTGTATGCGTAGCATTTGCCATGGCATTCATTGACCTTTCTCTACTTATTATCAATTCAATTTGGTGCAGAATTTGTATTTTGCCTACAAAAACCTAAAAAGCAAACTTCCAAGGCCAAATATCATATTTTGTGCTGATCGACCATTTGCAGTATCAGGCGAACAGCAATATAAACAAGCGTCTAGTAAAATAAGCAGCCGAATATCAGTTTTGCATTGCTGGTCATATATGCCGATCAGCAGCAAAATGTAAAATAGACACTAAGTCTAGGTTTTTGGTGAACATTGGCGATAAGCAGCAAAATGATATGAGTGTATGCAGCAAAATGTATATACATATATGACTATGTGAATGTATGTGAAACATTGGCCGACCCTTTATTTTAGTTCTTGGTTTATTTTCTTTCATTCTTTATTTTCTTATATTCCGAGTTTTCGGCAAATGAAATCGACATATGCTCAACTAAATACACTTTCGCAGTTTGTGCGCATCGCTGCATAATCGTATGGTAGTTGCGATGGCAAAATTGCTGAAAATGGTCATAGAGCTGAAAACATGAAAGAGTATATATGACCAGCAATGCAAAACTGATATTCGGCTGCTTATTTTACTAGACGCTTGTTTATATTGCTGTTCGCCTGATACTGCAAATGGTCGATCAGCACAAAATATGATATTTGGCCTTGGAAGTTTGCTTTTTAGGTTTTTGTAGGCAAAATACAAATTCTGCACCAAATTGAATTGATAATAAGTAGAGAAAGGTCAATGAATGCCATGGCAAATGCTACGCATACAATTACATATGTCATGTAGAAATACAAAACCACTAACACACTAACACTAGCCAGCCCAAACAAAATAACAAAAATCAGTAGAAATCCCAGCAAAACAGCAAACATATATAAATATATATGAATGTGGGTATAATGCATAGCTTCACTAAGCAACGTCGCAAAAATGATAAAAAATGATAATACGTCTGACGTAGACACGCTCATATGTTTATAGGAGGAAAAGAAGGGCGAGCAGCAAGCGAAGAAGCAACTGCGCTCTGCAAAATCGCTCTCTATGGGCATATACTCAGAGCATGGCTGGCTGGCTGTGCTATGAGAAAACAAAAGCGTATAACAGTCGCCAAGCTGAGTGACTTGATATACTCAGGCACGAAATGCGCTGGCAGAGAAAAAAGCAGCAGCAGCGCTTTGTGAGAGAGGTGTCGCCACGATTGCCTATTCCAACTGGCAGTCAGAATTTGGCCTCATGACGACTCTATATAAGTTACATTCTTGTTGATTTTAAGAGCTTACGATTGCCAAAAGCAATTTCAAAAGGGCTTTTTCGTCTCAGGCAGTCGCTCTCAGATCATTGCTTTTGATTTGCTTTGGTTTGCTTTATCCAACAGAGTGCAACTTTGTTTCGAATTTGCATATGGTAGATAAAATTACAAAAGCAGAAAGCAAGAATGAAAGAGCGCGACAGCAGATAGAATGTGCAGCACATATGCAAATGCAGGGCATAGAAAACACTATCAAAAATCTCAACATAGCACTCTAATATACATACAGCTTCAATAGAAATTTTCATAAATATTTGACAAAAAACATTTAAGTAGCTTTAGCGAAGTGTCAATTTTTAAATTGAAGATGCTTTCTTCTGCCTGTAATCTACTTTGCACAAATCTGTTGTATCCAGTTAACTCATTTTATGGGCTCAGGGTATGACAAGAAATATGGCTGTAGTCGAACCCATGCCTTTACAAATCAAAAGTCATAAGCACGAAAAAACCACAAGTTCAATATTTTTTAATTTTCTTTATCTTTTAGGATACTTAACCGATTTTGGTAAACATTACATATGAATCCATATGCTGCGGAAGCCGGATAATGAGCTGCAGAAGAATCACTTAAGACCAACCGCGAAACACGGCGGGGGTAGTGTATTGGTTTAGGCTCCATTTCCACAAAAGGAGCGGGGAATGTTATTTTCATTGATGACAAAATAAACTAAGACCATTATTTGAAAATTTGGAACGAAAATTTGAAGCTTTCGGTGGAGATATTGGGTATTGGCAACTCGTTCTAGTTAGTATATCAGGACAATAACCCAAATCATAACGCCTATAAAATGGAGTCTGGGTTGTTATATAACTGCCCAAAAATCTTGGAAAAGGCACCCATATCGCCAGATCTAAATCCTGTTAAAAATTTGTAAAGTGAGTTGGTCCGCCGTGTGCACAGAACGCCAATATCGTCCTTATCCGTATTAGAAGAACAGCTTCAGGAAGAGTGGGCTTAAACTGGGCATAAATATACCCAAAAAATTCTAAAAACTTTGCCAAAATGCCTAGGCGATACCATACAGGGGTATCATACCAAAAATTAGATTAAGTTTTTTTTTAGATAAAGGCCTGTACGCAGACGCCTGTACAGCTCCTGTACAGCAAAAACTTCATATAAAAAAAATGGTCCCGTACAGCGTCAGTACAGTACTTACATTTTAGGTCTGCAGTTCTGTTAGCTACTGCTGGTACGGTAGTGTTGAACAATGAAAATGTTAAAATGTATGTTATAATGTTTAAGACCGTAAATAGCTTCCAGCAGCTATTTACAGTCGTAAAAAAAACAACAACATGTCGGTCAAGAGCCGGCTTATACATTTTTCTGCTAATATTAACAAAGTTGACCTAATTCACGCCAATAGAGCCATACTTATTGTTTTGGAAGTCAATGCTGCGCAAGAAGTATTGGATAAAAATATATTAATAAATTAATAAGGTACAATTTAAATAACATATAAACAGGATTGTACTGCCACTGATCTATTACAAGGTATAGATCTGTAAGGTGAATTAGCTTTGAGTCTTTTAAGTGGTTTCGGTTATGTTTAGCATAATCTTTAGTAATCTAAGCTCTGCCCATCAAATATGGGTTCACTAAAATGCTTTTTGGTTTTGCAGCCTGCTTTTTTCACAACCGCCAGCAGCAGGGCGTTAGTTGTACTCAAACACAAAAGTAGCGCGCGTTGGTCGTGAATCAGTATTTTGAATTTAATTATGCAAAACACAGTTGCATTTCCGATTTATTAAGAAAAAATTAGCCTACCGCCACAATATGTGCTTTTTTCAACACTTGTTGTTACGGTCGTAAAACTCATGTATACTGTACGGGGCTCATGCGTACAGGCCTTAAAATATATATTTGTTACTTTGATAAAAAAAAAACCGAATATTAATGTTGCGCAAATTTTGGCCTTTTTTTTATGCATATTTTCTTTATTAGTTCAAAATAAAATCTAGATATTATACCTCTATGAAAAGCTGATTTAACAAGCTTCATTTTACCATTTTTGAATTTTTCATTATTCTTGGTTTTAATCATTTTATTCGTGTTTGAAGTTGAAAAAAAAAAACCGAATATTAATGTTATCCACTATGTATAGGGAAAAGAAGAGTTTGTGATTAGTTGAAACGACTTTGACCTGAGCATAGTTTTTAACCTAATAATGTTCAATGTAAGCCACATTAAGAATAAGGCATACTTAACAAGGTAATCAATTTTTTTCTATCGCCCTCTTTACTGTTGCCTTACGGTTCAGTCTCGAGTCGAAAGTTGTAAAAAAAAACTCTTTGGGTTCTCATCTTACCTATCAAGACACCCTGCCAATAATGCCAGAGGAGGGGCAGCCGTGCTCATCCGTAACGACATTCAACACTTTCCTTAAACGGCAACCACCAGAGAAAAAGTACAGTTAGCCTTTGTGTCCATTTCAACAAGAATCGGCCAGGTCAATGTCGGTTCTATCTACTGCCCACCTGGTCATAGATGGACCGAGAACGACTTTGACATGCTTATAAGCCCCTTCGACTATAGATTTATAGTTGCAGGCGACTGGAACGCTAAACATAGGCTTTGAGGATCGAGGAATCCTAGCCACAATGGAACCGAACTGGTCAAATACCTGTCTCGGTCTGGAGTTTCAGTACTGGCTACCGGAACACCAACATGCTTCACTTATAGAGCCAACGTCACTCCCTTCTTTATAGACTTTGCGATACACAAGGCGATCCCAAACTTTAAACTTTCTATCAGAGACAGTCTTGACTTAGATTCGGACCATCTACCGCTGATCATAGAGTTTGATGAAGGCGCTGCCTTCTTCCAAAGAAGTCCGAGACTCCTGGACCACAAAAGCGATATTTACAAATTTCAAAGGTTGCTAGAAGAACCAGCCTTTGATAAAACTGGAATTAATCTCGACAGAGGACATAGACCTTGCGCTGGATTTGTTTTCTCAGACTGTTCATGACGCTGCCAGAGAGTCCCGTAATCCGCTGCCAGAGAGTCCCGTAATCCGCTGCCATACCATGGTAACAGAATTAACAGAGTCTTCGCTCCCACTCCAAAGATAAGGTTCCTTCTCACCAGAAAGCGTCTACTTCGCAAACAATACCTTCGCTCGCACCACCCTTGGGATAAAGCTGAGTGGCACCGGGCTGCACTCGAGCTCAAAACAACTCTGCAGGAGCAACGCACAAATTATTTTGATCAAATGCTTGCGAATGCTGACTGCACTCAAGTGACCAACTACTCTGTGTGGAAATTAACTGTAAACCTCAAGCAACAACCACTGAGGCAAGCACCGATCAAAAACGCCAATGGCCAGTGCACTATGGGAAATTTTGCCAAAAAACTGGCATTTATTCATTTTTTACATATACTTATTTTAACATTTTGTTAATGTAATTCTGTTTTTAAAACATAGAACTTTTATGTTCTCAAAAGAAAATGTTAAGTTAACATACCTCTGTTATGTTATTTACACTTGAAGTCAGCTGTTTGCACCGAACAACACTGACGCTGTTTAATTGCAAATTTCAAATTAAAAGTAAAATATACAAATATTAAAGTTAATTAAGTTTAATATTAAAATTGACGATGGATAACGATGGATAGTACAGGTATTTACTATATGTTTTGCATCATTGGTTTTATGTTTTTGTGCGTGTCTTTGTTGTTTTATGTGTTATTAGCAGGTGGTGTCCATCGGCAATTCTTAGAAAGTAAATCTAACATTGCATAGACTTTAACAAAAATGTTTGCGAGTGTTTGTTGTAAGTTTGATGTCGTTTTAAAGATCTATTAATTCCTAATCCAATGCGTGTAGTCTCAATGTGCACTTTTGCGCACTTTTCAAAGGCGCAAGAGGGCAAAGAAAGGAAGCAGGCGATCTGGCCAAATCGCATGGAACAAACTTACGTTTGCTTGTTCAAGCAGCCAGCATGGCTGCCCGTAAGCGTGGACTTGTAGATCTTGCTGCTGTGCTTAAAACCTTATCCCTTAATCCCAGAAAAGCCAAAGCCCTTAGAAACGTGTTAACAAACACAGAGGAGGCGCTTGCGTTAATTTTGGACTAAGGGCTTACAAAGGAACAGTATTGTGCTTTTAGAGACGACGCGAAACGAAGAAAGGCTGACATTTATCCCATATATCGCGATATTACAGAAAAGAAAAAAGATTGCCGACCCTTAGATATGGTTATTAATGACTCCGTAGCTAAGGTGCCCTTGCAAGAACTTTTAAACCACACAGCAGCACGCATAGTAACTTTGCAAGAGAAGAATATTTTAAAGGTAATTGAGAGTCAGCAGACAGATTTCGTATCTGCTTAATTGATATTGAGCTATGGGTTCGATGGAAGCACGGGACAGGCAAATTTTAACCAAATGTATACAGGCAATCAATTAATGAATGCGGACTCTTGTCTCTTTGCCACAACAGTTATGCCTCTTCGTCTGGTTGACGCATCTGGGAGAATTTTGTGGAACAATAGAACTCCACAGTCAATTAGGTTTTGTAGGCCATTAAAGTTGGAATTTTTGAAGGAGTCTAAAGAAGCCATCCTCAAAGAGAGGTTAAACATTCAAAAAGAAATAGACAGCTTGGGATGCTATAAGGTCTATTTGAAAAATAGTAAATGCATTTATGTAAAGTTTAGTCTTTACCTGACTGTAATAGATGGTAAAGTACTCAATGCCCTAACAAAAACCAAATCCTACCAAGCCTGTCCAATATGCAATGCAACACCAAAAGATTTTCTTGGAGAAAAAAATTTTAAATGCTTGAAATTTGTGCCATTAATAAATAATTTAAAGTATGGAGTGAGTCCGTTACATTGCTGGATAAGGTTTTTTGAATTCGTGATCCATGCTGGATATAAGATTGGCATAAAAAAATGCAAAGTTTCAAGTGCAGCCGACAAAATTGAAGTAGCACGAAGAAAAACATGCATGCAGCGGATGTTTTAGGAAAAAATGTCATTACATGTCGATCAGCCAAAGCAGGCGGGTTTCGGAAATACGAATGTTGGGAACGCTGCACGCCGTGCATTTAATAACTATAAAATATTTGCCGAAGTAACTGGTATAGATGAGCAACTTATTTTCAATATGAGAACCATCCTTATATGTTTGACTTGTCAGTTTCCAATAAGTCTGACGAAATTTGAAGCATTTTGTCACAAAACCGGTGAACTCTTAGTTGAAACTTATCCTTGGCTTCCTATGACTGCAACAGTGCATAAAATTTTAGTGCATTCGAGGGACATTATTGAAAACACAGTGCTACCAGTCGGGTATTTTGGTGAAGAGGCAGCTGAAGCCCGCAATAAAATTTAAAAGTCTGATAGACTACACCATGCTAGAAAGCACAGCCGACTTAGTAGTTTCACCGACGTTTATCAGAGGGCTATGGATACATCAGATCCAATTATATCATCAATAAATCTGCAGAGGCGCATACAAAAACATAAAAGTCTTTCGCTTCCACCGGAAGTAATACAGCTGCTGGAATGCAATTTTGCATGTACAGAAAATTCTTTAGATTCACCAGAATTCGAAGATGAAGATTGCCTTGACCATTTATATGGTGAAGATTTTGAATTCTGTGAAAATGATTTCAACAATGTTATTTAGTATTTTAAGTTTTAAATAGTTAAAATAAAATCATTATAAAGTTCAACATAATTGTGAACACGTTCCTTGTCACATTTGAAAAAAATAAAAAAATTAATAAAAAAGAGCGTTGAGGTTGCTACGCCAACTTTTTCAAAAATCCAGCATGGCTTCCCGTAAGCGTGGACTTGTGTATCTTGCTTCTGTTCTCAAAACATTATCCATAAAGCCCAGAAAAGACAAGAACCAAAGAAAGAAAGAAAGTTTAGTTCAGATATGTTGGAAATCAAAAAAATTTTCATACGAGAAATCACATTTTTACAGATTTTTTCTATGGGAGCTATATTCTGTGATTGACCAATGGCGACAATTTTTGCAACAATATTTGTATTATAAAAACAAGCTTAAATCCCAGATTTGGATCTGATATGCTATAAAACAAAAAAAAATACGTAACCTATCTTTTTTAAAAGGGGCGGTGACACGCCCATTTTATAAAAAACATTTTCATTTTCTTACAAAAATATTTAATGCCATACTTAAGTTGCATTACTTTCCGGACCAGTGGAAAATTGCTCATGTGCGCATGATCCATAAAGCTAGCAAGCCCGAACACGATCCCAGTTCCTACCGACCTATAAGTCTCCTGCCTGGCCTCTCCAAACTTTTTGAGAGACTGTTCCTCACCCGTCTGGAAGAGCCCCTAGAAACTCAAAATATCATCCCTCACCACTAGTTTGGCTTCCGCACAGGACACGCCACGCCCGAGCATCTGCATCGGGTTGTCAACCACATTTTAAGAGCGTATGACGAAAAGGAGTACTGTAATGGAGTCTTCCTTGACGTACAGCAGGCCTTCGACCGTGTCTGGCACACCGGTCTTCTGGCAAAATTAAATCAAATGCTTCCAGCTCCTTTTTATTTAGTGCTTAAATCATACCTAGAGGGACGCCAATTTGCAGTTAAAACTAGAGGGGCTTTATCGAACCTGCAGCCAGTTCAGGCCGGAGTTCCACAGGGAAGTGTACTTGGACCAGTCTTGTACTCCTGCTTCTCAGCCGATATTCCCCTCCCGGGATCTTTACAAATGCCACATTTGCTGATGATTTGTGCCATTTATACTCGTCAAACTGCGTTCATGACTCGGCGGACGGAGTTAATCAGTACCTAAGCAGCTTTGAGGCCTGGACTAAAAGGTGGAACATTGGAATTAATTGCTCTAAAAGT
This sequence comes from Scaptomyza flava, assembly GCA_030179655.1. NCBI lineage: Eukaryota > Metazoa > Arthropoda > Insecta > Diptera > Drosophilidae > Scaptomyza > Scaptomyza flava. Next base: position 1,443,790 of record JARNME010000188.1, read on the forward strand.
GTGAATGTCTGCTTTTCTTTAAGGAGGAAAGTCCCTCCTGAGTGTTTTCTTAATGGTCAAGCTTTGCCCCAACGCTGTGATGCCAAGTATTTGGGAATTACACTTGACAAACGTCTCACCTTCAAAAAACATATTTCTTTAGTGTTAGCAGCCTGCCGCTCGAAAATGAAAAAAACTGTCATGGATAATGAACGCAAAAAGTAAGATGACACTACTTAACAAAAGAAATATTTACAACCAAATCATTGCCCCATCGTGGAAATACGGAATGCATATATGGGGCATCGCTTCTAAGTCAAGTAGACAGAAAGTACAAGGATTCCAAAATAAATCGATGCGCTTCATCACGGGCTGTGATTGGTTCGTTCGTAACTCTACACTTCCTAGGGATCTTAAACTGGTGGAAGTTGATGAACAAATTAACTTTTTCAGCAGCAGATACAGAGAAAGATTGGAAACTCATAGCAATAGACTGGCCAGGAATCTAGTACAGGAGGTTACTATACGGCGGCTGAAAAGGCGCTAATTCTCTAACCTGTTACCATAACTTCATAAATATTTATTTTTTCTGTATCCTTAGTCGATACAGACATGGCTCTTAATAATAATCAATGACGGATTAAAGGGCAACTTGAGCTCTGTTTACCGCCAAATAAAGAAAAAAAATAAAATATAAATAAAGTCGAAAGTTGTGTGCGGGATTTTCGTTATGCTTCCATTTATTCAATGATAATCGTTTGTCTTTCGTTGGTGACGGTTGTGTTTTTGCGTGCCCTTAACAATTTGTTATTTTTCTGGTGTTTGTTTACGATATAACTTAGTTTATTTGGTTTGTAATGCTTACAGTGATCGCAAATATACGTGGTATAAATTTACGTGTGCGGATTCTAATTTTGCCAAAAATTACAGATTTTTAAGTCTCAGTCAAACTGACGCTGCAGTGCCTAAGAATATAGAAAACAAACATACATACATAAGTATATTGGCTTTTCATATTTTGCGATTTCGTCCACTAACAACAAGCAGCTTATCTATTTTCTGGTTCTCACTCTCCGACAAAATTGCGGTTCTATATGCTCACGTTCTCTACGCTCTCTCTTTATTTTAACCGTTTCAACGTACTCATTGCATTGAAACGTTAATACATACATATATACTTGCACTGTTCATTGTTTTGTTTTAGCATTTCGATTTGCTCATTTCTTTGTTAACATTTTCAAAATGTTTACCTGCTGCAGCAAGAATTGTAAAACGGTTGGTACAACCAACCAAGACTTTATTTTATGTAGATTGTGTGACAACGCGATCCACATAAAATGTGCTGGCTTTACAGCCAAAATAAGGGACTGCTTAGTTGCAGACTCTGGCCTAAAATGGTATTGTGAGTCCTGCAATGAGGTTGAGAAGGAAACCGCTCAATTCATAAGGCAGACTCACCTAAGCTTTTTAACTGTGAACAAAGCTTTTAATAATCTGCATACGGCTTTCAAAAAGACTTCGGGTCGTCTTCCTGGTGTCCCACCTGTCTTGTCAACCAAGCCACTACTGGTGCCAAGCAATAATCCCACAACGGGTCCTATTGCTGGCCCATTAACTCGCCAGCTTGAAATCATAGTAATAACTTAACCACCGTTCACTCTCTACCAGCTAACAATCCTTTACTAGTGCCCTCCGATTCGACAGCTTGTGTGCCTAGTAACCCTACTGTAGGAACAGCCGGGGCTGCCAAGCCTCTTGTTGTTCTGCCACTTAATGAATATATATTTGTGTCCCGGCTGGCATCCGATACTACATCGGATGATGTTTCAGCTTATGTTTAAAGTAAAATTGATTCTCCCCTTATTATTGTTGAGAAGTTTAAATTTAAACACACCCGAAGTATATCTTCTTTCAAGTTGAGCGTGCCGCCTGAACTCAATTCGACAATTTGTTCGGAAAAATTCTGGCCGCAGCAGCTTGTTGTTAATGAGTATGAGAACAGGCGAATTAATAATAATAGGGGATATGGATTAGTAAAGCACCGCCTGTTAGCCACCCAGTTGCCTCCACCTCGGTTGCAAAAACTAACAAAACTACTTAGTTTGGCCTATCAAAACGTTAGAGGCCTTAACACTAAACTTTCTAAATTATGTATATGTTAACAGCTTATCATTTGATTCACATATAGTTGCACTCACGGAAACCTGGCTAAAACCCGATATTTCTGATTATTCCGTTTTTCCTTCAAAATATAATTTGTACAGATGCGATCGTGCCTCCCGGAAGGGGGGGTGGGGTTCTCATTGCTGTTGACTCTTGTTTTTCCTCTCAACAGATTCATTGTCATGAACTTCCCCGCATAGGGTTTTTATGTGTTAAAATATTATTAAATGGCCGATCACCTTATGTTACTTGTTCTTATATTCCTCCTCATTCTGATACTAATATTTACTCATTCCATCTTAGTGCCCTGCAGCTTGTTTCGTCATTGTTGATATATATGGATAATCTGATAGTGGTTGGTGATTTTAATCTGCCACATGTTGTATGGTCTGGGAATAACACATCTTCGGCGGCATTACCAGTCACTTGTGATGATTTTATCGATGGTCTACTGAAGTTAGGCCTATCGCAAGTTAACAGGGTGCTTAACTGTAGTGGTAGAATATTGGACTTAATATTTGTTTCCGACTCAGATTGCAGTAATGCTTGTATAATACCCCCTCCCTCTAGTGCTTTCGGAAGATACCTACCATCCAAACTTAGAACTATCTTGTGTTAACCCTAGTTCAATATCTAATAACACTTTAAAAACCCGTTGCTTTCGTAAAACTAACTTTACTAAATTAAATTATCTTCTTCAACATACTAATTGGTCTCGCCTTTATTCCTGTAGTGATATAGAAACCGTCATTTCCATATTTTATGGGACCTTGAATTCGCTTTTGGATATTTGTGTTCCCCTCACTTGTTCTTCAAGTGATAATAAACCACCTTGGTTTACGAGGGCACTATCGAAATTGAGAAACGCGAAGACAAGATCATATAAAAAATTTTAAAAATCGGAAATCACTTCAGATTTATCTTCGTATATAGTAGCAAAATTTAGTTTTCTTTCTGTTAACACATCTTGTTATAATAATTATCTTAATCGTTGTAGAATAAACTTTTCACGTGACCCTAAACAGTTTTATAAATTTGTTAACTCTAAACGTAAGTCTTTTTGCTTGCCGTCTTCAGTATACCTTGATAATACAAAAGCAAGTTCTGATCAGGCAGTGGCCGATCTATTTGCTGAGTATTTTCAATCAGTATATTCAACGAATTTACATAGTTGCAGTAATTCCTATCCTTTTCAAGTTCAATCGTCAAATTGCATATATATCCCAGTTATTACTGAGTGTACGCCTCTAAGTGATCTTAACTCTATCAAACCAGGCTAACTGCCTGGTCCTGATGGAGTGCCAGGTTGTATACTTAGATACTGTGCGGATTCACTTTGTAAACCCTTACATAAATTATTTAACTTGTCGGTTGACTCAACAGTTTTTCCTGCTATATGGAAGGAATCTTTTATCATTCCACTCCATAAAAATTCTTCTAAGTCTAACGTTAAAAATTATAGGGGAATATCTAAGTTGTCCGCCATTCCTAAAGTCTTTGAAAAAATTATTTGTTCTCAACTGCAACACACATGTAGTTCAATTATATCGCCTTATCAACACGGTTTTGTTAGGCGTAGATCTACTACCACTAACCTTCTTGAATTCACTTCGCTTGTTATCAAAGGGTTTCAGGAAAAAAGGCAAACTGACGTTGTTTATACCGATTTTAGTAAGGCATTTGATTCTGTTAGTCATTCCCTGTTGCTTCATAAATTAAATATTATTGGATTTCCATCAAAACTCGTATTGTGGCTTTCGGAGTACTTGTGTGGTCGAACACAATAAGTAGTTTTTAAGTCGTCTGTATCTAAACCTAGTTTTGTTACTTCTGGTGTTCCCCTGGGTAGTCACCTTGGACCTTTGCTATTTAATCTGTTTATTAACGATCTTCCAGCTGTTATTACTAACTCCTATGTATATATGTTTGCTGATGATGTGAAGCTATGTTTCACATATAATGAACTTCTCTTTGTAACTTGCTACAGTCGGATTTGGGTTCTTTGTCAGCCTGGTGTCGTTTTAACTTACTCAATTTAAATTGTTCTAAATGTAAAGTCATGTCTTTTTGTAGAAGTACCCCTCATACTGCTCACTACTTGCTTGATGCTTCACCACTTGACCGCGTGTTTGAAATTAAAGATTTAGGCATTATTCTTGATCCTAAATTAAAGTTTGACGCTCATATTTTGCTAATGGTCAATAAGGCCATTAATGTCCTTGGCTTCATCAAGCGGTGGTCGAAAGAGTTTAATGATCCCTACACCACTAAAACGCTTTATACATCCCTAGTTCGTCCCATCCTGGAGTATGGATCTTGTGTGTGGTCCCCACAATACTTGATTCACCAGGATAGAATTGAATCTGTGCAGAAGAAATTTCTATTTCTATTTGCCCTTAGAAGTTTAAACTGGGTTCCTGGAGTTGACTTACCCCCGTATTCTAGTAGACACCTTTTAATAAATCTTCCCTCCCTGTTAAACCGTAGAACTATGCATGGAGTATTATTTATTACTAACCTACTTAATGGTGAAATCGATTCATCAGTTCTTTTGAGTCTAATTAAATTTAATGTCCCAATTAGATCTTCACGTAACTTTTAACCCCTTAGCCAAGATCGTTGCTTGCGCAACTATTTAACTCATGAACCATTTCGTGTTATATGTTCTGACTATAACAAACTTTATTCTCTTGTCTCCTTGGAGGCCTCAACTCCAGTACTAAAAAGATCGATCCTTTTTGCTTTATATAATCGTAATCACTAATTACTAACCTAACGCAGGTCTGGTTGGGTTTGTCTGGGCTTTTCCCAATTCTCGCAACAAATGTGGGACTACTAAATCTTTTTATTGAATTTCCCAGAGCTTTAACGTTGACTTTTAAGTTTTTTAACATAATTTTATTTTCAGATTTATATTTATTTTATTTTAATATCATTTTAATGTCAGCTGCGCTTAGCTGACAAATAAATATTGGTCTTAGTTGCAGGAAAAACATTGCGGCGCTGTGAAATAACACCCCAATGCAATAAGGACCAAAAAAAAAAAAAAACAAAAAAAAACCATTAAATGAGGCCCAAAAATTTATATGTGACACAACAACGACTTTTAATAAAATTTGAGGTATTATTTCCTTTTTGGGGTCTTGCTTTATTTTTTTTTTATTTTTTTTTAGGAAATAAGACCCCAATTTTTAATAGCTTTTTATTAGCTTCACTTGAGGCGGAGTGATGTACTCAAAAAAAAAAAGTATAAATTGGGTTTCAAAGGCACTTCGGGAACTCTCTTATATTGTAAGGGTGCCAGAGTCTCGCACGGGCGTTCCGGGTTCAAATCCCAGTCTGAGAAAATTAATGATTTTAATGTTTTGGCCAATTTCTTAGTTTTTTTTTTTTATACCCGGGAGGTCCGGGTTCAATTCCATGGTCATATGGATGTTTTAATCTTTTAGCCGAATTTAGTTTTGTTAACATTGATTTTCATTTTTAATAGCTTTTCTTTATTAACTTCACTTGATGATGAGTAGCTCAAAAAAAAAAGTTTTAATATAGGCTTTAAAAACACACTGAGCATCACGCTCATATGGCCTAAAGGTTAGGTTAGGGAGGTTCGGGTTCGAATCGCCATATAGAAAAATTGAGATGTTAGTTTTTAAGTCAATTTTTAATTTTTTAATAACTTTTTTTTTTATTATTTTAATGTTAATATTTATTAATAATTATAGTTTTAATATATATGTTTAGAAAAAAACTAGAAATTACGCTTTTAAAATCATTGAACTAAAAATTTAAAAATAAATAAAGTTTGAAAAAACTAAAAGATACGCTTTTTACAAACATTGAACTAAAAAATTAAAAATAAATATAATTTGAAAAAAACTATAAATGCTCTTTTTAAAAACATTGAACTAAAAATTTAAAAAATAATTTCTAATGTACTAAGCTTAAAAAATCTAAAAATTCTTGAAGTGAGCAGTATGAGGGGTACTTATACAAAAAGACATGACTTTACATTTAGAACAATTTAAATTGAGTAAGTTAAAACGATAACAGGCCGACAATGCACCCAAATCCGACTGTAGCAAGTTACAAAGAGAAGCATCATTATAGGTGAAACATAGTTTTACATCATCAGCAAACATATATACATAGGAGTTAGTAATAACAGATGGAAGGTCGTTAATAAACAGATTAAATAGCAAAGGTCCAAGATGACTCCCCTGGGGAACATCAGAGGTTACAAAAATAGGTTTAGATACAGATGATTTAAAAACTACTTTTTGTGTTCGACCACACAAGCACTCTGAAAGTCACAATAAAAGTTTTGATGGAAATCCAATAATATTTAATTTTAGAAGCAACAGAGAATGACTTACAGAGTCATGTGCCTTACTAAAATCGGTGTAAACAACGTCAGTTTGCACTTTTTCCTGAAACCCTTCGATAACAAGCGAAGTGAATTCAAGAAGGTTAGTGGTAGTAGATCTACGCCTAACAAAACCGTGTTGATAAGGCGATATAATTGAACTACATGTGTGTTGCAGTTGAGAACAAATAATTTTTTCAAAGACTTTAGGAATGGCGGACAACTTGGATATGCTCCTATAATTTTTAACGTTAGACTTAGAAAAATTTTTATGGAGTGGAATGAAAAAAGATTACTTCTATATAGCAGGAAACACTGTTGAGTCAACCGACAAGTTAAATAATTTATGTAAAGGTTTACAAAGTGAATCCGCACAGTATCTAAGTATACAACCTGGCACTCCATCAGGACCAGGCAGTTAGCCTGGTTTGATAGAGTTAAGGTCACTTAGAGGCGTACACTCAGTTATAACTGGGATATGTATGCAATTTGACGATTGAACTTGAAAAGGATAGGAATTACTGCAACTATGTAAATTCGTTGAATATACTGATTGAAAATACTCAGCAAATAGATCGGCCACTGCCTGATCAGAACTTGCTTTTGTATTATCAAGGTATACTGAAGACGGCAAGCAAGAAGACTTACGTTTAGAGCAGCGACAGGCAAACTCACACAACTATACTTTTATTGCTCTTTGCTTGTATTGAAAACTGTGTTCGCGCACGAAGAAAACAGTGCACTGAAAAAAATGAAAAAGTTGGCAAAACAAAAAAAAGTTCACGTTATTTTTTATTTTAATTCTTCAACTATGTAGTCCAGGTCTATTTCTTCATTATTGCATTTTATTCTAAGTAGGTCGTCTAAATGTTTATTGGGAATTTGATTTGTATTTTTATTTTTTTTAATGTTGAGAACGTTGTTTCGCAATTCTAAGTTGCGGGCGAGTATACAAAAATTGAAATATATAAATTATTAAAATTGAAACTTTGGTGGCATATTAAACTTTGTGAAACATTTTTTCATTAAAAAAAAATTCATTCATTATTCAGTTTTTTTGCAGTGTTAAATATTTAGCATTCAGAAAAATTGTGCAGCGAGGTCTTGCCTTTGTGAATGCTGAATAGCAACTGACTTGATTTGCTTTGCCGAAGTGGAAGCAACACAACTGCCGAAAGCCGAACAGAGAGCGCTTGTATTAGTTTTTTTTTATAGCGTACAGTGTAAAACAAAAAAATTGCTGCCCTATAGCCAGCTATAGGAAACGTTAAATTTGCCTGTCGCTGGTTTAGAGTTAACAAATCTATAAAACTTACACGTTTAGTCTACAACGATTAAGATAATTATTATAACAAGATGTGTTAACAGAAAGAAAACTAAATTTTGCTACTATATACGAAGATAAATCTGAAGTGATTTCCGATTTTTAAAATTTTTTATATGATCTTGTCTTCGCGTTTCTCAATTTCGATAGTTCCCTCGTAAACCAAGGTGGTTTATTATCACTTGAAGAACAAGTGAGGGGAACACAAATATCCAAAAGCGAATTCAAGGTCCCATAAAATATGGAAATGACGGTTTCTATATCACTACAGGAATAAAGGCGAGACCAATTAGTATGTTGAAGAAGATAATTTAATTTAGTAAAGTTAGTTTTACGAAAGCAACGGGTTTTTAAAGTGTTATTAGATATTGAACTAGGGTTAACACAAGATAGTTCTAAGTTTGGATGGTAGGTATCTTCCGAAAGCACTAGAGGGGGTATTATACAAGCATTACTGCAATCTGAGTTAGAAACAAATATTAAGTCCAATATTCTACCACTACAGTTAAGCACCCTGTTAACTTGCGATAGGCCTAACTCCAGTAGACCATCGATAAAATCATCACAAGTGACTGGTAATGCCGCCGAAGATGTGTCATTCCCAGACCATACAACATGTGGCAGATTAAAATCACCAACCACTATCAGATTATCCATATATATCAACAATGACGAAACAAGTTGCAGGGCACTAAGATGGAATAAGTAAATATTAGTATCAGAATGAGGAGGAATATAAGAACAAGTAACATAAGGTGATCGGCCATTTAATAATATTTTAACACATAAAAACCCTATGTCGGGAAGTTCATGAAAAAGAATCTGTTGAGAGGAAAAACAAGAGTCAACAGCATTGAGAACACCACCCCCCTTCCGGGAGGCACAATCGCATCTGTACAATTTATATTTTGAAGGAAAAACGGAATAATCAGAAATATCGGGTTTTAACTAGGTTTCCGTGAGTGCAACTATATGTGAATCAAATGATAAGCTATTAACATATACATAATTTAGAAAGTTTAGTGTTAAGGCCTCTAACGTTTTGATAGGCCAAACTAAGTAGTTTTGTTATAGTTTTTGCAACCGAGGTGGAGGCAACTGGGTGGCTAACAGGCGGTGCTTTACTAATCCATATCCCCTATTATTATTAATTCGCCTGTTCTCATACTCATTAACAACAAGCTGCTGCGGCCAGAATTTTTCCGAACAAATTGTCGAATTGAGTTCAGGCGACACGCTCAACTTGAAAGAAGATATACTTCGGGTGTGTTTAAATTTAAACTTCTCAAAAATAATAAGGGGAGAATCAATTTTACTTTAAACATAAGCTGAAACATCATCCGATGAAGTATCGGATGCCAGCCGGGACACAAATGTATATTCATTAAGTGGCAGAACAACAAGAGGCTTGGCAGCCCCGGCTGTTTCTACAGTAGGGTTACTAGGCACACAAGCTGTCGAATCGGAGGGCACTAGTAAAGGATTGTTAGCTGGTAGAGAGTGAACGGTGGTTAAGTTATTACTATGATTTCTAGCTGTCGAGTTAATGGGCCAGCAATAGGACCCGTTGTGGGATTATTGCTTGGCACCAGTAGTGGCTTGGTTGACAAGACAGGTGGGACACCAGGAGGAGGACCCGAAGTCTTTTTGCTTCGGTCATAATCTTGCCGTTTTTAAAATTTGCCTCAAGCTCTTTGAAAGCCGTATGCAGATTATTAAAAGCTTTGTTCACAGTTAAAAAGCTTAGGTGAGTCTGCATTATGAATTGAGCGGTTTCCTTCTCAACCTCATTGCAGGACTCACAATACCATTTTAGGCCAGAGTCTGCAACTAAGCAGTCCCTTATTTTGGCTGTAAAGCCAGCACATTTTATGTGGATCGCGTTGTCACACAATCTACATAAAATAAAGTCTTGGTTGGTTGTACCAACCGTTTTACAATTCTTGCTGCAGCAGGTAAACATTTTGAAAATGTTAACAAAGAAATGAGCAAATCGAAATGCTAAAACAAAACAATGAACAGTGCAAGTATATATGTATGTATTAACGTTACAATGCAATGAGTACGTTGAAACGGTAAAAATAAAGAGAGAGCGTAGAGAGCGTGAGCATATAGAACCGCAATTACGTCGGTCAAGAGCGGACAAAAGCGGGAGAGGTGCTGGAGAGTGAGAGTGAGAACCAGAAAATAGATAAGCTGCTTGTTGTTAGTGGACGAAATCACAAAATATGAAAAGCCAATATACGTACACTTGCCAGAAAAAGTCTGCTTACAGGCAAAATGCAAAACTTTAGCTGCAAAAAAACATGACATGCAATTATGATATTTTCAAAATTATATTTTTTGGTGAAAAACACATTAATTACAAACAAAATGTGGCATTGGCTTTTTTGTTATGGGCTTTTATTATTATTTTTTTTATTTAAAAAACTAAACAAACAACGGATTTCGGGTCAGAAAAAGTCTGCGTACAAAGTACAAACACTGGGTACCGTTAAATCACATATAACGGTTATAAAAGCACTAAAGACTTTCAATCGCTCTTTCTTTTGGCAAATTTGGTCAGTATGTTGATAGAATTTGCAATGGAAAACAAAAGAAAGGAGATGGATCCTGATTTAAGGATTCTTTTAATTAAACTGCGTTATGAGGGGAAACGCTTAGGGAAATTGCTCTTTTAGTGGGCAGAGAGTGCTTGAAAACTTCGATTTGACTGGCTCTATCAAATCTAAGCCACGTGCTGGGAGGCCATCAAAGCTGACTGATCGCGAGAAGAGGGACGTTTTAAAATCAGTGTGACTTAACCCTGGCATAGCTGCTTCCAAGATTGGTCAGGATGTTAGGCAGAAGTTTAATAAAGATCTTCATGATGACACCATCCGGAAATCTTAAAAAAAGAGGGCTTACATGCCCATGTTGCGCGGAGGAAGCCACTTATATCACGGGCCAATACAGTAAAGCGAATGGATTTTGCCAAAAAAAAATACATTCAAATGCCTCCAGATTTCTGGAATAACGTGACGAGAGTAAATTTTGCTTTTTTGGCATCAAAGAACGCAAACTTGTGTGGCGCAAATGTGGCACAGCCTTCGCAAAACAAAACATTGTTCCAACTGATCAATCAAGAAAATAAGGGCTCAGCGGAGACATTTGGTTTCAACAGGACAATGATCCCAAACATACACTCTTCAATGTGAAGCTTTGGCTGCTTTACAATACAGAAAACCAGTTGCGTTCGCCGCGCCAGTCGCCAGATTAAAATCACATTGAGCATCTGTGGGATTATCTAGAGCGTAGGATTCGTCTGCGGACTATAACATGAAAGGACATGCTGAAATGTCATGATGGAGGAGTGGCTTCATATTCCGTCAGATGTCACTCGAAAATTGGCCATGTCAATGCCCAAGCGATTGTCAGAAACCATTATAAGGAAGGGATATCCAACATCATATAAAGTTTAATATTTTTTCTATGAATAAGCGCCTTTTTTGTTGATTTTTGTACTTTGTACGCAGACTTTTTCTGACCCGAAATCCGTTGTTTGTTTGGTTTTTTAAATAAAAAAAATTAAAATAGCCCAAAACAAAAAAAGCCAATGCCACATTTTGTTTGTAATTAATGTGTTTTTCACCAAAAAATATAATTTTGAAAATATCATGATTGCATGTCATCTTTTTTTGCAGTTAAAGTTTTGCATTGAGCCTGTACGCAGACTTTTTCTGGCAAGTGTATGTATGTATGTTTGTTTTCTATATTCTAAGGCACTGCAGCGTCAGTTTGACTGAGACTTAAAATCAGTCATTTTCGGCAACATTAGAATCCGCACACGTAAATTTATGCCATGTATATTTGCGATCACTGTAAGTATTACAAACCAAATAAACTAAGTTATATCGTAAACAAACACCAGAAAAATAACAAATTGTTAAGGGCACGCAAAAACACAACCGTCACCAACGAAAGACAAACGATTATTTTTGACGAGGTAATTATACTTTAATATTTAAATTGTGTTAGTAGTTAATAGTTTATTTTACTAAATATCTTAATTTAAACATGTATGGGTGGGCGTGGCATCAAAATTTTTTATGCAGATCTTTGTGGAATGTCAATTGCTACCTTCATACCAAATTTGGTGACTCTAGCTCGAAGTTTGTAAAAGGTGGGGAAAGAGGAGCTAGGGGCGGTATGGGTGAATGTGGCATCCAAATTTTTACTGCAGATCTTTGTGAAATGTGAATTGCTATCTTCATACCAAATTTGGTGACTCTAGCTCGAAGCATGTAAAAGGTGGTGAAAGGGGGGCTATAGGGCTTGGGGCGGTATGGGTGGGCGTGGCGTTCAAATTTTTGATTCAGATCTTTGTGAAATATCAATTGCTGTCTTCATAGCAAATTTGGTGACTCTAGCTCGAAGTTTGTTATAAGTGGAGAAAAGGGGGCTGGGGGCGGCAAGGGTGGGTGTGGCATTCAAATTTTTCTGCAGATCTTTGTGGAATGTCAATTGCTATCTTCATACCAAATTTTGTGACTCTAGCTCAAAGTTTGTAAAAGGTGGTTGATTGGGGGCTGTGGCGGTATGGGTGAGCGGGCATCCAAATTTTTGCTGCAGATCTTTGTGGAATGTCAATAGCTATCTTCACACCTAATTTGGTGACTCTAGCTCACAGTTTGTAATAGGTGGGAGAGTAGGGCTGGGGGCGGTATGGGTGGGCGTCGCATCCAAATTTTTGATGCAGATCTTTGCGAGTCGTTAGCAGCTATCTTTCTACTGAATTTGGTGGCTCTACTACAACAGCTCTGGAAGTTTTTGGGGGGGTCTTCATCACCTATATTGGCACCAAATTTGGTGGCTCTAGCTCAAAAACTGTGGGAAATATAGGCTTTTTACCTTCTTTACCTTTTTCCTTCGGTAACGAGTATACAAATTTATAAATTTGCTTTTAGGTAAAAAAAAACACAAAAATTGGGGTGTTATTTCATTTTTGGTATTGGGGTGCAAATGAAAATTTGGGGCTTTATTCCATTTTCCAAGTTGGGGTATTATTTCATTATGAAATAACACCCCAAATATGGGGCCTTATTTAATTTTACCTTTTACGGCCTTATTTCATTGGGGCTTTATTCCTGCACCCAAAATTGCGACTACCTTGAGTGACTCTCTCCCTCAAGATTTAAAGTGAGAGCGCCGTTTAGTTGTTTTAGTGCATTCATGTATTCATTAGAATGCATGTATGCGTTTGATCATGTTACTGCTGGCAAACGACAACAAAATTAGTTTTCTATATTTTGAAAAGCCAATTCACTGTGTGAATGTGTGTGTACATGCATGCAAAGATGTTTGCATGTTTGCATGTTTGCATGGCAATTGAACATGCATTGTATAAACCTGCCTCAACATTTATTTTGTGATTTTTTAAGAGGTGCAGGGTTTTTGGGTTGGCAGTTACCTTAGTCATTACCTTCGCCGTCAACAAGTGATCTTTGTTAAACAAACTTAACGAATCAGCTTAGGGCTAATTTCTCAATGTGCGGTTAGGTAAACTAACTCAAGTTAAGTCAAAATTGAGTATCTCAATGTCCGTTTAGGTTTAAACGAGACGCAAACCAAAACGAGGCTTCAGTGCCGGTTAACAATTATACCCCCTTTACGTGCCGATATAAATATCGGCAAAATCATTGTTAGGCAAACAGCTGACTCATGCTGACGCTTGCATTGTATTATTTTATTATTCAAGCAATTTGGCATCGCATAAGCTCATTTATTACATTCCCGCAATGAAAACAGTATTTGAAGGAATGGAGCAGCAAGTAAATAATTCTATAAATTATAGAGATATTTCACTGAATTTTATGAAGCCAAATTTATGCAAAGGGTCAGGTTGACAAAACAATCAACTTCTGTTGCACTTAAATTATTCATATTTAAGATTTTAAACAGGAATCATGCTCTGTTACCGGAGACGCAATTTTTAATACTCGATACCGAAGGTAAAGAGAATATTGGATTGGTGCAATGTCCGTCATGGTGTGTGTCCGTCCATATGAACGCAACTATTTTCGACACCCTTCAAGCTAGAGACTTGAAACTTTGCAAATATCTTTTTTTATGGCCGAGAAGATAAGATGTCAAGATTGGGGTTCTACGATAACTGGAGAGCTGGCAAATCGATAATTCAAATCGATAAAACCTTATATTTCTACGCCCAGCAATACTACACCCAGCCCTCCCCCCTACTTTAAAATTTCGTTATGGGCATATCTCTGAGCTAGAGTAACCAAATTTAGTAAGAAGATAGCTGGTGACATCCTACAAAGATTTGTAGCAAAAATTTGGGATACCACGCTCCTTAACGATGCCCCACGACCCACCACCCCTTTTAAAACGGGAATGTGTGTAAATTTCTCGGTTTGAAGCTAGAGTCACAAAATTTGGTGGCAATATAGCTGGTGGCATCCCTGAAAGATCAGCGTACTCCCTTACCGCATCCCTACCTTCTTGCCTTCTTAACCTGTTACCTTGCCTCTGTTAACCTGTTTTTAAACAGGTATCGAGTATATCGCAGTCGGTTGCGTCCGACTGCAACGTTTCCACTTGTTTTGTTTATTTTAATTTTAATTATAATTTTCAGAAGAATTTGGCAGTCACAAAACAAAAAACTATAACAGCTGATTCTCTCCTAAGGTCTTTCAACACCATTAATGCGATAGTATCTTTACGATTAAGGGTAACTTTGCATAGAGAAAACCAAATGGGTCAAACTCCGTTTAACTCAGCATTAAATTAAAACTGGGTTTAACCAATTGCGACATGATCGCATTTATTAGGCTGCGAATTCTTAATCCATTGGCAACTGAAAATTAAAATGCATTAAAAATTACTTTAAATAAGTCCGGTTGAAAGCCATAAACGGCAACGTTTAAAAAACTTTTCAGTTGCCGAGGAGCATGCACTTTTTGGCCTTGTGGAGTCAAATCAAAATATTTTGCTTGAATAATAAAATAAATACAATGCAAGAGTCAGCTTGAGTCAGCTGTTTGCCTATCGATGATGTAAGCGATAATTATATCGGCACTCAAACGGAGCATAAATGCTAACCAATCAGGCCTCGGTTAGTTTGTGTCTTGTTTAACCCTAAACTGAATTTGAAAAACTCAATTTTGACTTAACTTGGGTTAGTTTAGCTAACCGGACATTGAAATAATATAAATATAAAGCAAATCCCAACAAATGTTTTTATTTTGTCAAATGCTGTTGGGTGGAATTATGTTGGGCTCCGACAAAAATATATTTCCTCTAGTTTAAAAGTGATGGTGAGAACACAGTGTGGTATGGACACACATTTTGAACATCCAAAACCTTTTATAAGGCCTGTTCCACTTTTCGATTCCGAGTTGATATAGATCGTTTTGAAAACGAGTGGCAATTAGCACTGGAAATGAAAACGATTGTGATTAAAAAACAACTAATGTGTGTTTTTGAACCCTGAAACTATTTTTTACTTAATTTATATACAGTCGAACTTCCATGTAACGAAGCTCGAGGAAACAAGAAAAAAACTTCGTTAAAGAGAAAATTTTTTATATATAATGGGTTTTTGACTGAATCAAATTGCAGGGTTCTGATTTTAGACTTCGTTGTATATAAAATTCGTTATACGGAAGTTCATCATGTGGAAGTTCGACTGTGCTATTGGCAATCATTTTGCATTATCATTCGTAGGGCCTGCATATTATTTTTATTTTTTTTTAGTTTTACAAAATCAGTCTTACACAAAATGTAGAGCTGTCATGTTTAGCCAAAGAATTATATATGCTTTTTCTTGTTGTTCTTACCAAAGATTTTTGTTAAAATATATATAAAAATTGATTCCTATTTAGGAGACAACTGTAGTTTAAGTACAAACTAGTAATTACACCAAAATATAAGTTAAATTAAAATATCTGTGCTGTGTAAGGGCAGCCCTTATACTCAATAGCTATCGAGTATTTATGAGTTATTGTTGCGGTAAACAGCTGATCTCAATCGTATATTCAAAATGTAAGTAAGCGAATACTTATTTGTGAATAATATTTTTTGCGTTTTTAGGGGCAAAAAAACGAAACGCAGAGCAAGAAAATTTACTACTGATTTTCATGAGGGAAAACCCGGACGTTGCAAAAGGTTTCACCAAAGGAGATAAAGTGGAAGTTTGTGCAAAGTGGGAGCACTTGCAATTAAGTTGAATGCTTGTGGGCCCCCTTGCAAAAAAGCAAGTGACTGGAAAAAGGTATGTTTTGTTGAACATAAGTTGCGTTTTTTTTACTAAAAAATTGTATTTAAAATAAAGAGCTGGATTGACTGGAAAGCAAGCGTCAAAAATAAGTTGTCGGAGAACCGTCGTGAGACTGTTGCAACAGGCGGCGGTCCAATTGTTCAAAATGTTTTAACGCATGTTGAGGAGGAGATTGCGGCTTTATGCTCCTTGTACAAAGCCGTACACGGAATATAGAGCGCCCACATTTTCGAACATGTTGCTTCTACAAGCCAAGAAAATTAAGAGGAAGTTGACAACAGTGCAAAAAATATAAAAAAAAAGTGTATAAAAAGGATGTAAGTTTATGTGCAACACAAAACAAAATTTTAAATAGAATTGCCGACAGTCTGAAAAAAGCGAATTCCCAAAAAGAGGCAACTGACAATGCATTTAAACAACATTTTGAAAGAATGGAAAATATTGCTCAGGAAACACTTAATGCATTAAATAAGTTAGTAAATAAGTAATTACCCTCATAAAAAATGTTTAATTAGTATATATATTTTTTATTTTGAAATCTTTTGCCGCTACTAGCTGATATGTGCCAGTTGCTAAAAATCGTAAAATTTGTTGTTTTTCACTACCCTGGCATATATTGTTTCCAGTAGCATTTTAAATGTTTCTTCATTACCCGAAACGACTCTTGAAATCTATGAGTTTAAAATAAAATATGTTTACCATGAAAATAATGACCAACTTACTTAGAGTCCAACATTTCTATAACGTTGTTGCTTTCTTGGGCTCGTAGCAGCCGATTAATGCACCTAGCTTTTAATTTTGCTAGACGTTCTCTCTCTCTTGCTGCTAATAATATGGCTGCCGGCATAGTTATTAGAAATTTAAATAAACAACTGTTTTTATTTGTTTGTTTGATTTGCTCAATCAGATGTTTGTTTCGATACAAAATTGGAATCGAAATTGCGTATAAGAAGAGTATAAGTCGATCAATATCTGGGAATGCAAGCATCGAAATGAGAATCCATTACGATTCCGTTTCGACTCGGAATTTAGAACAGGCCTGAATAATTATGTTAAAGATTTTATTAAAAAACGGAACAAAAAAAATTCAAACCTCTATTTTATTTTTAATTTTTATACTCGATTGAAGGTAAAGAGTATATTGGGTTTGTGGAATGTCCGTCATGGTGTCTGTCCGTCTGTATGAACGCAAGTTTTTTCCACACCCTTCAAGCTAGAGACTTGAAACTTTCCAATTCTTTTTATCAATGGGATAGTAAATTAAAGTGTCAAGATTGGGGTTCTACGATAACTGGGGGGCTGGCAAATTGATAAATTCGATAACTCAAAAACGATAAATCCGCATATTTCACACACCCTTACAGCTATAACTACCAAATTTGGTAAGAAGATAGCTACTAGCAACCCCCAAAAAACTGCATCAAAAATTTTGGAGCCACGCCCACCCATTCCGCCCCCAGCCCCCCCCCCGCATTTTAAAGTCAAAAAAGCCTATATCTCCCACAATTTTTGAGCTAGAGCCACCAAATTTGGTGCCAATATAGGCGATGACGACCCCCCAAAAACTGCATCAAAAGTTTAGATGCCACGCCCACCAATACCGCCCTAGCCGCCCCCAGCTGCCCCAACGCTTCGTCAAAAACGAGTATGCGTGTATCTTCCAGATTTGTGGAGCTAGAGCCACCAAATTAGGTAGGAAGATAACTGGTAACGAACCCCAAAAAACTGCATCAAAGTTTTGGAGTCACGCCCACCCATTCCGCCCCCAGCCCCCCCCCCCGCATTTTAAAATCAAAAAAGCCTATATCTCCCACAATTTTTGAGCTAGAGCCACCAAATTTGGTTCCAAGATAGGTGATGATAACCCCCCAAAAACTGCATCAAAAGTTAAGATGCCACGCCCACCAATACCACCCTAGCCGCCCCCAGATGCCCCAACGCTTCGTCAAAAACGGGAATGCGTGTATCTTCCAGAGTAAAGGAATTAGAGCCACCAAATTTGGCAGGAAGATAGCTTGCAACGACCCCCAAAAAACTGCATCAAAGTTTTGGAGCCACGCGCACCCCTTCCACCCCCTTTCCCCACCTTTTACAAACTTTGAGCTAGAGTCACCAAATTTGGTATGTGGATAGCAATTGACATTCCACAAAGATCTGCAGCAAAAATTTGGATGCCACGCCCACCCATACCGCCCCCAGCCCCCCTTTCCCCACTTTTAACAATTTTCGTGCTAGTCACCAAATTTGGTATGAAGATAGCAATTGACATTTCGCAAAGATCTGCAGTAAAACTGTGGATGCCACGCCCACCCATACCGCCCCCAGCCCCCCTTTCAACAGCTCTTACAAACTTTCAGCTAGAGTCACCAAATTTGGAAGGAAGATAGTTGGTGGCATCCCCATCTGCATCGGAGAATCTTTAAGGCAGCGTACACCCCTGCCCCATCCGTACCCCTTTGCAATCAGGCCTCTTTTTACCTGTTTTAATACTGGTATCGAGTATGCCGCAGTCGGTTGCGTCCGACTGCAACGTTTCCACTTGTTTGATTTTGAAACTTGTCAGGATAACCCCTCAGTTCTGCTATATTATTAATAATGGTCCATTCCTGCTCGCGAATTCTGCAGTAAGGATGTACCCAATACTTTCTAGTCGTTTTTTCATCACCTTCACAAAATCTTATATATTGATAAAGCACAGGAATAATGTCTTCGTCTGAATCAGATGACATTTTGTAATATTCCTGGAAATATTCCTGTTCCAAGTGTTTTTATTTAGTTAGTTTCGATATTTTTGATTCCACCACTAAAAAATTTTCATTCGCAAAAATTCAAGTAATGTCTACGCATATGAATGGCAAATAAAGCATGGAGGGCAACGAGAACGGTAAGTCAAATGGAAATTATTTACTTTTTTTTAAATAAAATTTCTGAATTTTATGCAAATTATTTTAGTTTTTCTAAAATAATGTTTCTGAAAATAGTAAGAAAAAACACAGCAAATAGGACACTTTGGCCGCCCGAAAAAGACGAGTCCATTGAAGATTTGCGTGACCAATGGAAAAATACACACGTCTACTAGGAGATGGCTGAGAAGTTGCAAGCGCTGGATAGCTGGATGGACTGACGTCCGCTCAAAATTTTCCAACTTGACGCGCAGTCCACGATAAGAAATGTTATTGAGACATCACGCACGCTCACGCAATCTAAAAGGTGCGTGGTTCACGCTCACGCATGCAGGAATATCGAGAAAATGATTCACGCATATGTTCAATTGATTAATATAAAACTAATTGAAATAAGAAAAAAGGTAATGAAATAAATGTCACATATTCTTATTTAAAAAGAAAACGTTGTCAAGATTTTCTGGTGACATCCTCTTCTAATAAGTAAGCTTCCAGTGCCCTTGCGCGAATGATACATTAACAACGCAGAACATTTTTCACGACGCGCAAATTCTTTGACTTTCCCTTCAAGTTCTACTAATTTAAAATGCTTCCACATTTAACTTTTATTATTCGCTGGTACTATCAATTTAAAGCGTTCATCTGCTTTATTTAAAGCTTCTTTACTTTCATATTTGCGTCCCTCGTTCATTTTGCTTGTGCTTTAATAACAGATCATGGTACAAAGTAAAAATGCCTAAAAAATATCGATGCATCAAATGAGTAATATTTTTCTTACATTGTATCGATATTTAAAGAAAATATTTTTTAATTCGTTATATCGATATTTTTTGGACCATTTTTGTCTACTACTTTTTGTAATACAGGATTTCACGTGATTTAAATACAACTCACGTGAACTGCGTGATTATGAAATTAAAAACAACTCACGCACATCAGAGATCATGCACTGTCACGGCAAAAAACACTTCACGCACCCATCTCTAAGCCCGACCCCCAAGGCAGGCAACCTTTGGATGAGGCGACACAATGCTACACAAAAAAAAAAAAAGAAAGCATTGAAAAATTTACGCAAAACAGCATTTCGTTCCAAAACCGAATGATGGAATTAATGGAACACAATAATAAATAAGTTAGTTAGTAATGTTAGTATTGTTAGTTTCTAGAAGCCAGCCTTTAAGACTGATAAAACTTAGCCTTATATATTAAAATAAATAGTTAAAATTTTGAAATTGGTATTGTGTTCAATTGTTAGTCATTGAGTCATAGGCAAAGTTGGTTTGATCCGGCTGAACTCGGCTATTAATATTCGCAGCATCGTGCCAATTTCTGAAATACGCGGCACTTTTGCAAATGAAGAAGACGCTTGATGTTAGATTTTGCATTGTGAACACGAATGTCACATTTTTTCATCGTTCCCTGTGAGAATACACACAGTTTGTCAAAAAAACACTTTACACACTGCAAAAAAAAAAAAACGATTTATTTTACTTCTAATGTAAAAAACTTTGGCTTTTACTAATTTTTTGAAATTTTTGTGATGGCAAATTAATAAACAATCTATTCTGAGTAGACTTGCGAAAAACCTGAATTAAAAAAATAAATATTTCACAAGGAAATCAACAAATTGCAACTTTAAAAACACTTTCTAACATACATAATAAATTTAATATTTTGTATAACCCCCTTAGCCTTAATTACATCTTGCAGACGTTTTTTCATTGAATTGACCAACTTAGGAAGGTCATATTCAAGCGGAATCTTGTGCCATTCTTCCAGAATAGCTTGTTTGAGAGCTGTGCGGTTTTTTGGTGCCCTTTTCCCGACTTTTTTCTTTAAATGCGCCCACAAATTTTCAATGGGGTTAAGATCTGGGCTCTGGTGTGGAGTATCAATGACCTTGCCGCAGTTATGCAGAAGCCAAGTCCGCACATTAAGCTCCTTATGTTTAGGGTCATTGTCTTGGTAAAATTTAAAATTTGGCTTTCTGTGCACTGCTTATTAAGTTTGCTTTTAAAATTTGGAGGTATTGCACTGCATTCATTGTATTTTCTACAAACGCAAGTTCTCCGACTCCCCGGCTGGATATGCACCCCCAAACCATAACCGAAAGTTTTCCAAATTTTATTGTGGGAATAATGTTTCGGTTTTCTAATGCTGTTAATGGCTTGCGCCACACCCTGTTGGGACCATCGTTGCAGTACATAATTATTTTCGACTCATCGCAAAATATAAAGTCATTCCAATACTCGGCCGGCTGGTTTGTCATTCTCACCGCAAAGTTTAGGCGCTTTTCTACATTTGCTTTTGAGAGTAGCGGTTTTTTTCTTGCAACTCTTGATGTAAACTTGTGTCGCAGAATGGCTTGGCGTACTGTTTCGTGAGAAACGTCTAAATCACATTCATCCTTAAGATGTTTGGCAAGTGTTCTCACCGATATTTGAGGATTTTGGGCGACTTTTCTCATGATAAGTTTTTTACGCCCACCTCCACTATTTGCCTCAAGCCTGCCTTCGTTTTCAGCGCGATTTATGATGTTGTAAATGGTCTTCCTCGACACTGAAAACATATTGACCAATTCCGCAACAGATTTCCCCAACTGGCGATTGTAAAAAATCAATTGAACAACGTCAAAGCTTAATCTTTTGCCAGGCATTTTAATTCTTTATTATAATCAAATTTTAAGCATAGCCTCACACTCCCAACTCCCTCACACGTACCCTTCTTCATCCCTTCCCCAATATCTCACTCCGGGCTGGACTAAGGTGTCATTCGAACCGTGCCGAAAGTCAACCTGGCCGGGGGCCCGGATTAAAAACTAGCCCAGTCGCTAACGGTCAGCTCAGGCAGATGGCGACCGCCTGTTCTAATTAGCCTTACCCGGGTACTGCGGATCTCTGCCCGGGTGGACCCCATATTTATCCGCAACTCGTGGGACAAAATGAGAGAAATTAAAAATGTCGCGAGACACTTTGAGGACCGCCTCCTTGACGGGGAGCGGCCCTCCAATGTGGGACCAGCCCCACGGCGCCCTAACCAGGCGCAGCAAACAAGAAGTCCCCATGCGGCAATAGAAACAGCGCGCGCACCTACGACGAGGAAAGCCCCACGTCACCGTGTCGCCCCAGCTGCAGGAGGAAGCAAGGCTGGACCATCCCAGCCGATGCGACCGAGGCTTAGCGCTGTTAGGCGACATGGCGTGCAGCGCCAGCAGCCAAAAGCGCAGCTGCCAAAATTGGGAGAGCCGTGCGGTTTCGATGACCCAAACCGAAAAAAGCTGAACGGCTCAAAAAACAAATGGTACCTCAGGTACCTTCAGCAGGGACTACCCCTTGCTGAGGCACTGCGCATGGCAACGGCTGGAAGAGACTCGGCGAGCCAGGTACGGGGACCAGCCCCCAAACTGACGTTCGGTCCAGCAGAGCTGGAAGGGATGGATGATGTGGTGCCGATGTCCTCGCAAGAGCTCGCTGAGGAGCTTGAAACGGCAGAAGCTGACGTCACCATGACGGGCAGCGGTGATGCGGGCAGCTCCCAACCTACATCACCAGGAGCTGGAGCGGCGGATGAGTGATGGTGACATCAAACGTCACCGTCACTGGGCTAGCCCAGATAAACCTCCATCGGGCTAAGGCAGCCTCTGCTGTCTTGGCCAGGATGTTTATCACCCAACATCTTGGGCTAGCCCTGGTACAGGAGCCATGGATAAACAGTGGTATAAAAGGCCTGTACACCGAGTAGTAGTATACCAACTGGTAACCGCAGGAAAACGAACTGGGAAAAATTTAGGTCTACCCTAGAACTTAACCTAGCCACTGAAAACTCTGGAATACCCAGATGCACGAGTGAGCTAGAAAGAGTTGTTAGAAATCTAAATAGTAGCATTAAAGATGCATATGAAGAAAGCTGCCCACTAGGGAAAACGCGTAAAGAAATAGATGCCCCATGGTGGAATGACGGTCTTGAGAGACTGCGTATCACCACACGTCACCTCTTCAATAAAGCTAAAAGAGACGGGTCATGGGATACATACCGCGAAAGCCTCACCTCCTACAGCAAGGAGATAAGGAAGGCCAAGCGCAGGAACTATAAGGACTTCTGCGAAAGCATAACAAGCACGAGTGAAGGTGCCCGGCTCCATAGAGCATTATCAAAGCGGGCGCCGGAGGCAAATTTAGCCTTGAAGCGTAAAGATAATACATATACGAGCACCAATATGCAAAGGTTAGAGCTTCTGTTTGAGATGCACTTCCCAGGAAGTATCCCCTGGCAACCGTGCGAATCGCTTGAAACTTACAAATCTCCTGGTCTAGATTGCATATCACCGGTATTCCTTCAGCAGGGACAGGGAATACTTCTACCCACTCTATGGAAAATCCTGGTCAGTAGCCTAGCACTTGGTCATATACCAAGCACTTGGAGTAGAGCTAGGGTGGTCTTCATCCCCAAGGTAGGGAAGACAGATACCACCAACCCAAAGTCCTTCAGTAGTAAACATAAAAGTAGCAGTTTGTGCATTTTTAGACATTGAAGGTGCTTTCGACAACACATCACATGATGCTGTCAAAGCTACCTTGAATAGAAGAGGGCTGGATAGTACAACTAGTAGATGGATTTCATCCCTATTAGGGTCCAGACAGGCTACGGCATCTATACAAGATAGTACCGTAACAGTAACAACCACAAGGGGCTGTCCTCAAGGGGGGGTTTTATCACCCCTCTTATGGAGTATACTAGTAGACGAACTGTTAAGTAGACTTGCGAACAGGGGTATTCAATGTCCAGGCTATGCAGATGACATTGTGATAATAGCTCGGGGCAAGTATGAAGAAACTCTTTGTGATAATGTTCAACTGGGACTTAGAATTACGCATGATTGGTGTAGGGAGGTTGGTCTCAACTTAAACCCTACTAAAACAATCATCGTTCCGTTCACCAGAAGATACAAGCTACAAAGGATGAGGGAGATTAGGCTCGCGGGGAGTCCAATAGAAACAAGCAAGGAAGTTAATTACCTTGGGGTCAATTTCGACAGTAAATTAAACTTTGGCACCCATGTTCAGAGTACGATCGCAAAGTGCTGCAGAGCGCTGTATACGTGTCGTAGCATAGCCCGGAAGTCATGGGGAACATCACCAAAGATAATAAGATGGCTATACCTTATGGTATGGTGCAGAAGCAGCTTCAAAAGCTACAAAGAATGACATGTGTAGCGATTTAGAAACCATCGACCCAACAAAGGTACTTGCTTTTATGCAACACCTGGGCCTGATGGAAGAGCTATAGGCCAAGAAGGGGGCACAATAGATCTATTTGGTCGCAGTGTATTTACCCCCAATATAATAATATAATTTAATATTCTCTTTTCCACGCCACCATTGAGGTAGAGACTCAGGCGCGTCATTTTGTAATGTGGTTTCCCCAGCAGGCCTTATCCACTTATTGAATTTAATTTGCAATTATTAACAACTTTTAAGAGCTTCTTTATAAACGACATTGGTTGTTTTTCCGCCAGGTGCTAATACAAATAAACTTTTTGGTGAACTGACTCTTGAGCAGGCTACATAAAATTGGCCATGAGAAAAACAATCGTGTCTTAAGTCTTGTCCGGCTAATTTAAGAGTTTGTCCCTGTGATTTATTAATTGTTAAGGCAAACTTTTAAAGGAAATTGCAATCTTTTAATTTAAATTTGCAATTCAGAATCAGAAGGTATTAATGGAATTCTCGGTATAAAAACCGTTTCCCCTATACCATTGCCAGTAGAGATAATTGCTTCGACAACATTCTTATTAAGGACTTTAACCTGCAATCTTGTACTATTGCACAGTTTCTCGCAGTCAAAATAGCACGTTCTGAAAACCATGCGAGTGATTTTTGAGAGATATTTGTAATATCCGGATATATTTTGAGAGTTAGCTCTTCAATACTTTTCACAACATGACACAAAGTTGATGGTAAGTTTTTTTGCCATCATGGGTTGGAAATAATCCATTTCCTATTTGAAGAAGCATTTCTGCACATTCACCAGCTATGCTATCAACTTTTAAGTGCACTCGCATATTCTTTCGTTAATGCAATTTTCTGTATTTTGGGTCACAAAATTGAAGTCTTTAAGCACGCATTTATTTGATCTGCTCTTGTTCCTCTGGGGATCACTGCAACAGTTTGTCGAAAATCACCAGCTAAGAGAACAGTTATGCCACCCATTAAGTATTCACTATCTCAAATGTCTTTCAAAGATCGATCTACAGCTTCAAAAGCACCTTTATTGCGCATAGTACACTCATCCCAAACAATAAGCTTGCAATCTTTAAGCACAGCAGCAATATTGGATTGCTTTGAAATTGAGCAATGTGGTGTTTCTAAATGAATCAAATTAATGGAATCTTAAGTGTAGAATGCGCTGTGCGACCACAATTAAGTAAAGTGGCTGCGATACCGGAAGAAGCAACGGCCAATGCAATTTATTTACTTTGCCGTACCTTTGCCAATAATAAATTTAAAAGATACGTTTTACCTGTTCCACCAGGTGCATCTAAAAAATAGATTTCTCCCTCTTCTGCTTCAACGCTATGTAGTATCTTTTCGTATACTTGTTTTTGCTCAGCAGTAAGGAGTAGCTCATTATTAACAACAAAATTATCGCAATTTTCATAATTTGTTTCTCTATGATATTCAATATTTGGAACAATTTCCTCGGATCTAATTGGTAGTGGAAGTCCATAATAAGTCAAGTTTTGACCAATAGACAGTGCAATATCTTCAATGTAAATAAGACATTTATTTAATACATTATTCACAATACTTTCGTCAATATTTCTGTGTTGTGAAAATTGAAAGGCTCTCAAAATATCTTCTAAAAAACTGTCTTTATAAGCATTCCAAAGTTTAAGAGCATCCGAAATTTGACAAAATACTAACATTATTGCAAAAAGGTCTCTCAGTTTTGTAGGATTTTGACATATGACAGCTTCGGCTATAGTTGAATCCCAGTGCTTATCATCTAGTAATCCTAGGGCTTCACACGCCAATTGAAATAATGCGTATGTTATACCATTAACGGTTTTTGAATTTAGTCTTAAATAAAAACATTCTGCATTATTGGGATGAATAGTGTAAACTCTTCCCAAAGCTGAATCTCTTTTCACTCCAGGAACATTTGGCACATCATGCCCTCGTTTTCTTCTTTGAAATTCTTTATTGTTCCATGTAAAAAACGATGGAATTTCAAAATATAGAAGCGTTCTTGCAAACTCATCACGTGTGCATAGCTCAAAGAAGGCTGGTTTTGGGTGTAGTGCTTAATCTGTCAAGTAATTGTTGCGGATTATTGGGGTTAACATGACCATTTTGTGTGTAATAGTGTAATATTACACAGTTATAAGGCACAACCCAACAATTATCTATGCAATTATCATTTATATTAATTGCATTACCACCATCTTCAATCGCTCTTCTACGATATAGAGGGTAACTATCTTTTCCAGTCACAGTTTCTTTAAGTAATTGTCGAGGAAACCTTTTGGTACATTTTCCATTTTTCATGCATGGCGATTTATTATTAAATGCACCGCAAGGACCATGAATCATATTTGACTTAACAATGTTAAATAACAAAGTATCCTCATCTGCGTTTGGTATTTCGGCACAGATAATTTTATCGATTTTATCTGGTCTTTTTTTATTTTCTAACCAAAGTAGAATATGTATGTATGGTAAACCCCGCTTTTGCCATTCCATAGAGTACATGAAACATTGCACGCTACCAAACAAAGAACCTTTTGTTAATAGTGACATTAAAGCTTTAACTTTTAAATGAAAAACTCGAGCTATAATATCGTGACGGTCATGCGGTTTTTGACCCGGTAATAAAACACTTTTGATGTCATTCCATTGTGGATTGCATGTGAATGTTATGAAAAGATCTGGTCGCTCATAATGGCGAACATATGTCATAGCATCTTGAGTCTTTTCATGCATATATCGTGCAGAGCTTGTAAAAGAAGATGGTAAAATTATCATCTGACCAAGTTGACCTGCGATAACATCTTGTTGGCCTATTGTATCATGTAGATGTATATAGCTATCTGCTCTGTTCTTTCTGTTTCAATTTTAGTATACATATCAACCAAAAACTGACTAAAAAGGGAACGACAATAAATTGAATGATTTATCTCAGATTGACGAATCATTATTTTATAGCTGTAAAAGCTTAACGCAGACCTCATTTTTTTTGGTTCCTCTTTTTTTAATAATGGATTCCATTGTGGTATATCCACTGAATAGCCATCTTCGACATAAGGAAATATCAAAGGTTACTGTAAGGCATCGTATGATCGATGCACCTCACTTATACGATGTAATTTAATATTCTGGCTTTCAATAATAATATCGCGCTTTTAAATTTGCTGACCAACAATAACTAAAGCTACTTCGCTTGATTGAGGTGCATTGTAAAGCCCCTAGTACCAGCGGGTGTTCGATCAGCATATATAATTAATTTATAGTCTTTAGTACTTGTTAGTATTTTATTGAGAGCCATTTTTAGATCTTTAACATAACGATTACGATGATGAAACATACATTGAAGATCCTTTACTACGCTTAAATCAACATTTGAAATATTTTTGCAACGTAGTTGAGCTTCCTTTTCATCATGACCAACAAAATAAATTTAAAGAAACTGCATTTAATCATTTGCCAAAGGTTGGACACTACCAATCAGGTGATACACTTGTCCTTGGACATTAAAGGTTGACCAACTTTCATTTATAGTTTTTGTGCTTCCAAAAGAAGTCATTTGAAAGCAGCTGTTATACTTTCTTATACGATCAATGAAATGATCATGCTTTGAATGTCCACCATATTAAGCTTTTAAGTGGATCAGGCAAACTTTCATTTTGTGAAAGTTTAACTTTTCCTGCCTTGCAACAGATACCCAAAGGCTCATTTTTCCATTTCAAAGCATTACAATGTCTGCACATCAAATTCATACTACCAAGTTGAGTAATTTTATCTAACTTGTAAGCTATTTCAAAATCATTGTTTAAACCAAACATGGCTTTTACAGTCCATGCAAGCAAACGCCTTTCTTGACGTGCATCAGGATTATTAGCCGGATGTCTTCTCACTGCAACTCTATGAGCTGAAGGACTATTAGCCTGATCTCTTCTCACTACAACTCTAATAACATCAGCATTATTAACACGATATCTTTTTGATGCTTCTATGCGCTTACCCCTATTGATATCACTTTTTTTTTCAAATGAACGTTTTTTTTTTTTACCTTTTTTTCTGTTTTGCCGGTGAATCGACTACGTCTTTTAACAGGATTTTTAACATTTTAAGTTATACTGTATATATATATATGTATATACTTATAAATTTACTTGACGTATCAGAATCTTGAGTTAATACTTCCTCTAAAGGAATATAAACATCAAAATGTCCATTCATTAATGGACCGGTAAAACGCAATCTTTTTACAGGATGCGTATTATTTCCGAATGCTTGTAATAAATTTCCATTCTGAAAAACTTGAAAATTTACAGCATAAATTACTGCTGCTGCTTGAAGCTCACATGCAGTACCATAAGTATTTGAATTTGACATATCGCACTCTTATTGTTCAGAAAAGCTATAACACTCTCCATTTAAGTTGTTGCTGAAGCAAGCAAAAGTTTCCCAGTTGGTTACAACATGTTCAACAATATTTTGGCGTATGGTGCCATGGAAGCCTTGCCTACCAAATAAAAGGTAGGAAATAGATCTAAAAAGGCAGGCATCACCACCAATTATGGCAACAACTGAATGCGGCACCAAAACACCACTAATATCTAAAGTTTCAATAGACATATTTTAATTCGGCTGTGAATCAATTGACTTCACTGTAAAACGATTGTTACAACGTTACAGTGTCTATACATAGTATAGAATTCAATAAAATTGAATATACCAACTTATATTAATTTAATAGAATATTCAGACTGCTAAGTTTTATTTCATTTTTAAATGCACTAAAGCAGCGTCTATATAACTATTATATAATATGCAAAATAGAAGACAACTCTATATAATGTTGCTTCAATTATTAAGTCGAAAATCGACTTAATTTTCTTGTGTTTAAAAAAACAAAAGAAATTAAAATATGTTGATAGTTATTTAAATATTTAATTAATAGCAATTAAATTTTATTTTAACTTATCATAAAATACGTATTTTAGGTGAATTTAAATACATACGTATTTTAAAGGAATGTATATATACATGCTACGAAAATCAGAATATTGAAAACTCACTGAATCAAAAAGTAACTTTCGATGTTATTATTATGCCTAATATTAACAATATTAAACAAGTGGAAACGTTGCAGTCGGACGCAACCGACTGCGGCATACTCGATACCAGTATTAAAACAGGTAAAAAGAGGCCTGATTACAAAGGGGTACGGATGGGGCAGGGGTGTACGCAGCCTTAAAGATTCTCCGATGCAGATGGGGATGCCACCAACTATCTTCCATCCAAATTTGGTGACTCTAGCTGAAAGTTTGTAAGAGCTGTTGAAAGGGGGGCTGGGGGCGGTATGGGTGGGCGTGGCATCCAAAGTTTAACTGCAGATCTTTGCGGAATGTCAATTGCTATCTTCATACCAAATTTGGTGACTCTAGCTCGAAAATTGTTAGAAGTGGGGAAAGGGGGGCTGGGGGCGGTATGGGTGGGCGTGGCATCCAAAGTTTTGATGCAGATCTGTATGGAATGTCAATTGCTTTCTTCATACCAAATTTGGTGACTCTAGCTCGAAGTTGTTAAAAGTGGGGGAAGGGGGGCTATGGGGCGGTATGGGTGGGCGTGGCATCCAAAGTTTTGCTGCAGATCCTTGTGGAATGTCAATTGCTACCTTCCTTCCAAATTTGGTGACTCTAGCTCGAAGTTGTTAAAAGTGGGGAAAGGGGGGCTATGGGGCGGTATGGGTGGGCGTGGCATCCAAATTTTTGCTGCAGACCTTTGTGGAATGTCAGTTGCTATCCACATACCTAATTTGGTGACTCTAGCTCAAAGTTTGTAAAAGGTGTGGAAAGGGGGTGGAAGCGGTGCGCGTGGCTCCAAAACTTTGATGCAGTTTTTTGGGGGTCGTTGCAAGCTATCTTCCTGCCAAATTTGGTGGCTCTAATTCCTTTACTCTGGAAGATACACGCATTCCCGTTTTTGACGAAGCGTTGGGGCATCTGGGGGCGGCTAGGGTGGTATTGGTGGGCGTGGCATCTAAACTTTTGATGCAGTTTTTGGGGGGTTATCATCACCTATCTTGGCACCAAATTTGGTGGCTCTAGCTCAAAAATTGTGGGAGATATAGGCTTTTTTGATTTTAAAATGCGGGGGGGCTGGGGGCGGAATGGGTGGGCGTGACTCCAAAACTTTGATGCAGTTTTTTGGGGCTCGGTACCAGCTATCTTCCTACCAAATTTGGTGGCTCTAGCTCCACAAATCTGGAAGATACACGCATACTCGTTTTTGACGAAGCGTTGGGGCAGCTAGGGCGGTATTGGTGGGCGTGGCATCCAAACTTTTGATGCAGTTTTTGGGGGGTCGTCATCGCCTATCTTGGCACCAAATTTGGTGGCTCTAGCTCAAAAATTGTGGGAGATATAGGCTTTTTTGACTTTAAAATGCGGGGGGGCTGGGGGCGGAATGGGTGGGCGTGGCTCCAAAATTTGTGATGCAGTTTTTTGGGGGTTGCTAGTAGCTATCTTCTTACCAAATTTGGTAGTTCTAGCTGTAAGGGTGTGTGAAATATGCGGATTAATCGTTTTTGAGTTATCGAATTTATCGATTTGCCAGCCCCCCAGTTATCGTAGAACCCAAATCTTGACACTTTAATTTACTATCCCATAGATAAAAAGAATTGGAAAGTTTCAAGTCTCTAGCTTGAAGGGTGTGGAAAAAACTTGCGTTCATACAGACGGACAGACACCATGACGGACATTGCACAAACCCAATATACTCTTTACCTTCGGTATCGAGCATAAAAATTCACTGAAATGAAAAGTAACTTTCTTTGTTCACATTAAATATGAATTAAAAGGCAAACCAATTCCCTTACCATTGTAAGTAAAAACATAATGTTAGAAAGAGCATTACAGTTATTTCTCTAAGCAGCAGAATCCGAGATCATACATACAACGCTTGCACTTAGAGCTAGGTACGGGTGGTGCAAATTAGGCAGTGCAATTCCTTAAACAGCAGCCTCTTAGTTATGGTTAGCTTTGCTTAGTGAGTGCGGAGGAGATAGGGATATTAAGATTTATGTTTGAAAATAAAATAGAGAGTGAACGTAAATGAGCAACAACAAAGGAGCATGATCGGAGCGAGATTTCAAATTATCTGATTATCATAAGAGCAACACGCGCGCTTGTGTGAACGCCCTTTGCTTATTCGAAATTGTATATCAATAATATATCAATAATGTTAGCATGTTACGTTTTGTCTAAGTTATATAAGCAGCAAGTAGGCGAATCCACCCCCATAACATATTCTGGTGTGGGAAATGTTTCCAGACGCACCAAGTTTTGTTATGTTGTTGTTTTTTTTTTAAATCAATGACACCAACAAAAAGTAGCAGTGCGGGCCCAACAACAACACTGACAACAACAACAAACGCTACTTGGGTCGCAAATCAATTGTCAAAGGCACACAAATTTGAAAAAAAAAAAAATGTGCACTGTGCGAAGTTATACATGTACATAAAATTATGAAAATTATTTTCAAGCGCGTTGTTAATTTAATTGTGTATGCTTTTATTCATTAAGAAGCGGAAATCCGTTTCTTTTTTGCAAGTGTCGAACCTTTTCTTATGATTTTGCTTGTGCGACGCGAAGGCTTCACTGCGCATTTGTTTTGTTTTTGTATTCTCGCTCGCGATCAAACTCTCAGCTTGTGCGACAATCAGGCGACAGTAGTGGAATGGGTACTTGTTGTAATTGTAAATTGTTTTTTAAAATGGCTAAAAGTGCTCCAAATCGTATGGGAGGTACTTGAAGGAGTTGTCCAAATTAAAAATTCCCTGCTTAGTGCGCACCTCCTACCTGCATGGAAAATCTGTGTGAAAATTTCAGCCTTCTAGCTCTTTCGTTTAGGCTGTGGCTCCTTCATTCTCATCAGGACAAACTCTTTATATATATGATGTAACAGTAGCACTAGGGAGCTACGACCAAGCAAAGATACAGGTTCAGCACCGTTATTCGTTGGAAATGAGAGCCAAAGAGAGGAGATGACAGAGCCATGTGTAAAAGTTAGTTCAAAATTAGAGTACAGTTTATTCTCAACAAAACTTATTTATTGCCTTTGAACTGCGATTTTAAAGATTTTGCTTAAATACAGAAAATAATAAACTTCTGAGTTCCCTGAATTTGTGAAATTAACCAAACAAGACCCTGACCTACAACGGAATTAGAAAAAATGAGACACGATTATCTTTTCCTTTGCTATCTGGCGTTAAGTTTTTGGAAACCAATTAAGAAGCCGACCCAATACCCACCAATAAAGATCAACTATATAAATTGTCTTCTATGTTTGGTCGACATATAATTGCGAATTGCTTTTTCAACAATGAAGAGATTTTAAACAAACAAAAGAAAGCGAATAACAGATCAGGCAGTTGTCGGCACGATTCTCCTTCGCCATCCCACACACGTACCGACGGAGGGCCCGTCATCTGGCTCAAATACTTGCACGGCACCATATCGTGTCCCCCAACCTTCAAACCGCCATTTTGGTACCCGATTTTGCTCTCCCGTTGTGTGAGTTGACTTATTGCTTCCCTGCCTTGAAATGAATTCCCTTACCACGTATACTCTAATTTTAAGCACAATGGACTGTGAGCGTTACCTTGCAGCGTGTACTGTATTGATTCCACTGCGTTTTTAGTCAGCCGCAGCGCCCCGCCAATGGGGCTTGGGCCGGCGTGTGAGAACATGTGACCTCTTTGTGGTGCCCACCCCTGGTTGTACCCGGGGTTTCTGGACACTAACCTGTCTGTGGCTTTAGCTGAGTGCCCCTCTCTCGAGATTCCCTATCGCTTTCCACTGTCCCCAGCAGGCGCGTAGATCGCCTCTTCTTTTGCCACTTTATTCACTCCCCCGCCCGCCATGGACACCTGCGCGTTATTTGCCCCGCGCAAGTTCTCCAGCTCCAAAAATCGTTGCGCTCGGACAGACGGCCCGAACACCCGTGCCGGTACTTGCCCCCAAGATCAAGCTACGCTTCTCAGTCCGGTTCTCGTTATGGAGTGCTTTTTCATCTACGCGCAGTGGCGGGTGTGGCTCGATGAACCACGGCTCGTTTCCCATTTGTTTTTCACTAGTCGTTTTACCTACTGGCTTTGTTACCCGATCGAACGAAAACCAAAAATCGGTCGCGGAGCCAGCCGCTCTGCACTTTGCCGACAAGAATCCTGCCTACGTCTCCACCGATCTAGTGGGTCTACTTGCTTGGATTCCGTTCCCCAACCCACTGCCCCCGACAGTGCTTGACACTTGTTGTTCCTCAGGCGGTCTCCCCCCGCACCAACGTACTTTATGAATCATCCACCCGATGCCACCTCCCTTACAACCCAACTGAAACACCCCGCGACGACATAAAACGGACCGCTTTGTTATCATTTTTTTTTTAATGGCTTAGTGGTACGATCATACTACCTTTATACTAACCTCAAATTCTTTTCCCGTTAGCTCTCCTTTTTTTTTATGCAGCAGCAGGCGAAGGCTGCTTTTAAATGTTGCGTTTGCGCTTAATATCTTTAAGGTCGTGTGGTACGTTGTCACCAGGCGCCTCGTGTCGAAGTACTGTGTTCGCGGACAGCTCCTCGATGCGACCGGTTGGTTAAAATTGTTTGAGCCCCGACGGTGCAGTTAAAAAATCCATTTCTTTAAGAACTAAATGGGCTTTATTGTATTTAACCTTTGTGGCACACACTTACTGCTTTAATGCTCCCCTTTTTAAGCTCCGGTGATATATTATGACATGCATTAGGGGGTACCTTGGGCACCCCCCGTCTCTAAAATGGGCTGGGGGGTAGACATCCCCCCGAAACTAATTTTAAAGCTATGCCTTTGGTGGTTATCAGTGCGACTCAATACAACGCCCTCTACGCGTTTTATGTCCCGACTAATTTCGCGCGACTGCTTTTGGTTCCCCATTCCCGTGTTTGTTTTGTTATCCATGTAACCGCTTCATATAGCTACGAATCTTCTTTAGTTGCCTTTATTTAGGCCCGTTGCTTCGTACGCTCAGGCCCCGGTTCTGTTCCCATACGACTTTTGTTTGTTTCATTTTATGTCCGATTGTGAGCATGCGCCCCCCCAACAACAACCAGTACCACCTTTTTGATATACCGATTTGTTTTGTTCTCTATGTTTGCTTATTCTCGATCCTTCCCGTGCCGTTTTAGTTTTTTAGGCAACTGTTTTATTGCCCAGGCACCACCCGCGATGTCGCCTGTCGTGTTGTTGGACTTATCCGTATTTTTCTAGGACAACGCCCCGCTCATGGACGTGGATTCGTCATTTGGCCCCGTTGGACATGCTGTGAGTGCAGGCACCACTTGCGCGTTCTTAGTTTGTCAGTGTCTTTTTTCTTATTGAGTTCGATTCCCCAATTCGGCCGTCCGCGGATTTTTTTGTCCCCTCAGATTTCGTTCTCTGAACGTTGCTGTATATCCTAGCTACCTGCCAGACCAACGCTGCTATCTCGCTAACGTGTACGAAGTGGGGACCCCCACGGCGGGCAGGGTTGTGGGTGTGGTCTCACATGCGATTTTTGGCCGACGTGCAGATCTTTCCTCTCAAATTTGGCGCCCGCTCTCGCTGCCCCCCACCTCTGACAGTCCCCGATTCCGTTTGTGGACAGAGCGTTGGCGAGTGGGGGCCTGGTCGGGCGGTCTGGGTGCCCTGTGCGCCCTCCAAACTTTCGATGAAGTTTGGGGGGTCAGTCCCCACCTCGGGCGCCTCGGCTTTTTGACCCACTGCGACGTGGGGGGGGGGGGGGGGGGGGTGGGTGTGGCCCTGGGTGTGCGTGCGTCCTCCCGTTTGCGCCCGATTTTTGTCGTTGCTCGTTCGTCTCTCCTCTCCTTCGCCTGTCCGTGCGCCTGTTCGATATCTGGGTTTGAGTTCGCATTCTCGCTTTTCCCGGTCTGTTTCGCATCCACCCCTTGGCCCTTCCTTCTCCTTCTACCGCGCATTTGCAAGTTTCGTTTGCTTGCCCGGGTGTGGCCAACTTTTTGCGCCCGCGGCTGGACGGCCGCCACCTGCCGGGGCATTGCAACACCCCCCCTTCTTCCTTTCTTCGGTCCACGTATACTTCCCCCTGTGGCCGCTCCGGTCAGTCCCCGCCTCGCCCTTGTGCCCCCTTTTTTTGCCCCCCCCCGTCAGCAGGCTTCGTCCGGGCCCCTAGACACGACCTGCCCCCGGCCCTCCCTCTCTTTCCCTTATATAAGTTTGGTTCGCTTCCCTCCTCCCGCTTCCATTCGCCTCCGTGTTTCTTCCCCCGATGTGGCCGACGCCCAATTTTCCGCACAGCTCCTCGTTCCTTCTGGCCCCTCTTTTTCATGTTGCCCACTCGATTTTTTTTTTGTTATCGCTTTATTGTATCTCGGCCACCGCCGTTCGATCCTCTGCCGCCCCTGTCTGTCTGGTCTCGTGAGAGACTATATCCCTTGCCGTCTTCGCGTTTGGTTTGAGATCGCGTCCTACCCGCCGGGCCGCCCGAGGCAGACGGCTGGCAAAGCCGATGGTCTTGTGTGATCAAGAATTTATACATTCGGGTGGCGCTGTTCCTTATTGATGTCCTCCTTTTGCCCACACCTTTCTCTTGAGTACATGTACTGGGGCAGGTATAAAAACTTGTTCGTCCGCTTAGCGCCTTTTCGCGAAAACGCCCCCCGCCCCCTCGCGTTTTGGGACAGAGGATCTAAGCCAACCCATCTTTGTTCTTGATCAGAGTGGATCTGTCAGCCCGAAGTTTTTTGTTTTTTGTGCTCGTGTGCCAATCCGTTTGTGAGCAGAAGTCTGTACCTTCTTGTTGTCTGCGTGTTTTTGTTTGTATGCTGTCGGTTCAATTCGTCCCAAATTCCGCCAACCACGCATACTCATGCGTCATTTGACTCGTTTGGAGGGTCCGTTCTGCGTTGTGGACCACCTTCCTTTTTCCGCGTCTTCCCACGTTTTTCGCCCGTCTGGTTTTGTTTGTGCTTGAGTCGCATCCTATCACGTTATTACTAAGTGCAGAACCCTCTTTGCCTTTGTTCTTTTGCGCGCTTTTGTGGGCACCAGGCTCGCTTTTCGCGATGGCGCCCCCGTATCTACTTGTCAGCATTCCCCATAGTACTGAGTCCGCAACTGACCAGTGTCTGTATTGCGACGCTCAGCCAATTGCTGCCGTATGATTGCTCTTTTATTTTTCCTGTAAAATTCCGTCACGGCTCATCGACCCCCCTGTCACACCACGTTACCGCCAATTCACCCACATATAAGACGTCCGCTCCCTCTTTTTCGCTGGCACGACCATTGGTATAGCCTTTTTTAACTACGCTCTTGACCGGTCCACAAAGCTAGACGCTGAGTTGCTGCCCTGTCCGTAATGGTGTCTGGGTCGTTGTATCGCCCCTCCGCTTTTTTCCCCCTCCCCCAGTAGGACTGGCACCTTGCCTTATCTTATTATGGCTCGTCCATTACAGCACCAAGTGTACCTGATTGAGCACGGATACCATAAGATCCTGGGGGTGGCCCCGCGCCATACTTCCGATAGTCTTTCCCACCCTCGCCGTCAATCTTCGCCCTTCTTACCAGCTAGCTACCCCATTTGGTCAGCAGCTCGCTCCTATATCCCCCCCCACCCTGCCATACCCAATTTGGCGCCCCGCTCCCTTCCGCACCAGCCCGTATAACGTACCGCCCAGTCTCTCCGTTTTGAGTTAGCCACCCAACATCCGGTGCACCGCTGGTGCTCGAAGACCCCCACAACAGCATCCCCCCACCCCGTTAGGCTTGCCACCGCTAGATACTGCCCTAGCCACACCTCCACCCCGCTTGTCAAAACGGCAGGAGGCGGTATATTCAGACGTTGTGCGGTGAGCAACAATTCGGCTACGGCGTAGCGCTCGGCCAAGACCCAATCTTACATCCACCGTAGATCTCGAGGCCCTCACTAGCCGATACCCCTTTTGCCCCCACAATTTCGCCACAGCATTCTCACAATTTAGTAGAACATAGCCTCCACAACTCAGCCAGAATCCCTGCGAACCACGAGACGTACGCGTTAGACCAACTCCCCTAGATCGGACTCCCAAGAACGAATTGGAAATGCCACGCAAAGCCACCTCACAACGCATACGCAAGACGCCGCCCACCCCTTTCACACTTGATTACAAAACAATTCGCAAGCTCAGGAACCACAAACTCCATTGCGTCAATGCAAACGATAGCCAACTTGGGCCATTTTCCCAAGATCTGCACGCGTACCCCAACAACAACACCACTTCACTGGCCCACCACACCACAACACCACTGACACAACACACAAAACCCCCACCCCACCACACCCCCCTACCCCCCAGACCAAACATAAGCCCCCTTATCAATCTACCGTTTGCAACCTTTGCGAGCGGACACGTCAAACTTTGGAAGGAAGATCCAGTTGTTGGCCA
Source organism: Scaptomyza flava (assembly GCA_030179655.1). Classification (NCBI taxonomy): domain Eukaryota; kingdom Metazoa; phylum Arthropoda; class Insecta; order Diptera; family Drosophilidae; genus Scaptomyza; species Scaptomyza flava. Next base: position 1,481,496 of record JARNME010000188.1, read on the forward strand.
CCACCACAACCACACCGCCTGACCACACCCCACGAGCTCCCGGAGAATCTTTAAAGCAGCGTACACCCCTGCCGCATCCGTATCCTTTTGCAAGCAGGCCTCTTTTTACCGGTTTTAATACTGGTTGCGTCCGAGAGCAACGTTTCCACTTGTTTTATTTTACATTGATTAACATATGTACATATATGGGAATAATGGTTTTGCTTAATGAATTTTTGCATAACTAAGATGCTGGAACCAATTAATTACATTAAGCGAAGATACACTGTACAACATAATTATAACACGCTAATGCCCAGAATTTAAATTGTTTGCTTTATTTTACAAATATACCCAATAGCTTAAAAATAATTATAGGAAACCACTTTCATTTAATGGAGTTACCACCAGTGATTCCTTGTTTTTTCTGTTAAAACTGTCTGTGTATGCAAATATGTACATACATGTACAGTGAATCACTAAAGTATTCGTTGCAAAGCATACGGTGCACATTCCTTCAGTTTTCAACGATTTAGCAGCTACTTTTTTATGTTCTATGATTTGGCATTCGTTTATTTATGTTTACGAAAGACAACGCAAAAGAAATGACTTGGAAATTCCTAACGGTTTCTGAGATAACGGAGCAAAACTAAAAATAACGCATATTTTCATCTCACAAAAGTATTCGTTGCGACTATTGCGTCTACTGTTTATTTATTTCTTAACGCATTTACCGTTATTATACTCGATACCGAAGGTAAAGAGTATATTGGTTTTGTGCAATGTCCGTCATGGTGTCTGTCCGTCTGTCCGTCCGTATGGTTGCAAGTTTTTTCCACACCCTTCAAGCTAGAGACTTGAAACTTTCCAATTCTCTTTATCTATGGGATAGTAAATTAAAGTGTCAAGATGGGGGTGCTACGATAACTGGGGGGCTGGCAAATCGATAAATTCGATAACTCAAAACCGATAAATCCACATATTTCGCACATCCTTACAGCTAGAACTACCAAATTTGGTAAGAAGATAGCTACTAGAAACCCCCAAAAAACTGCATCAAAAATTTTGGAGCCACGCCCCCCCCCCATTCCGCCCCCAGTCCCACGGCATTTTAAAGTCAAAAACGCCTATATCTCCCACAGTTTTTGAGCTATAGCCACCAAATTTGGTGCCAAGATAGGTGATGAGGACCCCCCAAAAACTGCATCAAAAGTTTGGATGCCACGCCCACCAATACTGCCCTAGCCACCCCCATCCGCTCCAACGCTTCGTCAAAGACGGGAATGCGTGTATCTTCCAGAGTTGTGGAGCTAGAGCCAGCTAATTTGGTAGGAAGATAGCTGGTAACGACCCCCAAAAAACTGCATCAAAGTTTTGGAGCCACGCCACCCATTACGCCCCCAGCCCCCCCACATTTTGAAATCAGAAATGGCTATATCTCCCACAGTTTTTGAGCTAGAGCCACCAAATTTGGTGCCAAGATAAGTGATAATGACCCCCTAAAAACTGCATCAAAAGTTTGGATGCCACGCCCACCAATACTGCCCTAGCCGCCCCCATCCACCCCAACGCTTCGTCAAAAACGGGAATGCGTGTATCTTCCAGAGTTGTGGAGCTAGAGCCTCCAAATTTGGTGGGAAGATAGCTTGCAACGACCCCCAAATAACTGCATCAAAGTTTTGGAGCCACGCGCACCCCTTCCACCCCCTTTCCAAACCTTTTACAAACTTTGAGCTATAGTCACCAAATTTGGTATGTGGATGGCAATTGACATTCCACAAAGATCTGCAGCAAAAATTGGGATGCCACGCCCAACCATACCGCCCCCAGCCCCCCTTTCCCCACTTTATACAAACTTCTAGCTAGAGTCACCAAATTTGGTATGAAGAGAGCAATTGACATCCCACATGGATCGGCAGCAAAAATTTGAATGCCACGCCCACCCATACCGCCCCAAGCCCCATAGCCCCCCTTTCACCACCTTTTACATGCTTCGAGCTAGAGTCACCAAATTTGGTATGAAGGTAGCATTTGACATTCCACAAGGATCTGCAGCAAAAATTTGGATGCCACGCCCAACCATACCGCCCCCAGCCCCATAGCCCCCCTTTCCCCACCTTATACAAACTCTGAGCTATAGTCACCAAATTTGGTATGAAGGTAGCATTTGACATTCCACAAGGATCTGCAGCAAAAATTTGGATGCCACGCCCAACCATACCGCCCCAGCCCCCCTTTCCCCACTTTATACAAACTTTGAGCTAGAGTCACCAAATTTTGGTATGAAGGTAGCATTTGACATTCCACATAGATCTGCACCAAAAATTTGAATGCCACGCCCAACCATACCGCCCCCAGCCCCCTTTTCCCCACTTTTACAAACTTTGAGCTAGAGTCACCAAGTTTGTTATGAAGATAGCAATTGACATTCCACAAAGATCTGCATCAAAAATTTGGATGCAATTCCACCCATACCGCTCCCAGCCCCCCTTTCCCCACTTTATACAAACTTCGAGCTAGAATCACCAAATTTGGTATGAAGATAGCAATTAACATCCCACATGGATGGGCATCAAAATTTTTAATACTGGTATCGAGTATACCGCAGTCGGTTGCGTCCGACTGCAACGTTCCCACTTGTTTTTGACTTGCTTTTGCGCAGTTTGTAGTGTGTTAATATGATTTTAGCTTTACTCGTTCAGTTTGACTATCATAGTTGTCGTAATTACATCAAAATGCCCAAGGGAAAGGAATTGACTCTTGCTGAGAAAAAAATAATACTGTATCTGCACAATGAGGGCCAATCAACTCAGTATATATGCAAAATATTCGACAGAAGTTCGTCCACAATCCGTAGTTGTATACAACGTTTAAGAAATCGTGGAAGCTTGGAAAATAATAAGCGTTCTGGTCGACCAAAGTCATTGTCCGTCAGAGAAGAGAGGAAAGTTCTGCAGGAAAACAGGATAAACCCACATCTATCGGCTCCAAAAATTAACAGCGTACTCCAGACATCTCTGAGCACAAGCGTCTGTGATGAAACTGTCCGCAGGGCGCTCCGTGCAAATAATATCCATGGTCGGGTTTCCAGAAAGAAACCGTTGATTTCAACAGTGAACGTTTTAAAGAGATTATCTTTCGCTAATAGCTACAAAACGCAACCATATTCTTTCTGGGAGACTGTCATATTCAGCGACGAAAGCAAGTTCAACATTTTTGGCTCTGACGGTCAACATATGGTGTGGCGTAAGCCTGGCGAAGCGTTAAATCCTAAAAATACAACAGCAACGGTCAAGCATGGAGGAGGTTCAGTGATGGTTCGGGCATGTATGTCTGCACGTGGAGTGGGCAACTTGGTTTTTATCGATGGCATGATGAACGCTAATATGTATCTGGACATATTGAAACAAAACTTAGCCGTGCCTCCAAAATGGGATTCGAGCCCAATACATTTTTGTTTCAACAAGATAACGACCCAAAACACACTGCTTGGGTCGTTAAAATGTGGCTGCTTTATAACACAAAGCAACTAAAAACACCGCCTCAGAGTCCGGATACAAACCCCATTGAAAATCTGTGGACTCACTTGGACAGAAAAATCAGGCAGCATCATATAACTTCAAAACCAGTGTTAAAGCATGTCTTACTGGATGAATGGGCCAAAATAAAACCCGTATATTGCCAAAAGTTGGTGGAATCGATGCCAAGGCGTTTGGAGGCAATATGTGCCAACAAGGGTCACAACACAAAATACTAAAAATGTTATTACTATTATTTAAAATAAATCTCAATAGTCGCAACGAATACTTTTGTGAGATGAAAATATGCGTTTTTTTTAGTTTTGCTCCGTTATCTCAGAAACCGTTAGGAATTTCCAAGTAATTTCTTTCGCGTTGTCTTTCGTAAACATAAATAAACGAATGCCAAATCATAGAACATAAAAAAGTAGCTGCTAAATCGTTGAAAACTGAAGACATATGCACCGTATGCTTCGCAACGAATACTTTAGTGATTCACTGTATAAGAATTAGTTTATCAAAGAATAAATAAATAAAATTAGCAACTTGAAATTTATGTAAATTACTAATATTCAAAAGCATATTTAGTGAAGAACCACGCAAGTGGGCAAATAAATTTGGTATCTAATTTACTTGAATAATGGCAAAACAAGATGCAATAAAAGTTTACTTCGACTTAAGTTATTACAATGCACCCAAAGTAAACCATTTCCAATCGTTTTTTTTTATTTTTATCATAAGCTTATGGCTTATGATAAGCCACATAACTTCCTTTACCTTTAAAGTTGCAATCATCAAGCTTTTTATTTCGAAGTAATTGTAATTCGCAGCACTTAACGTAAATAGTAATTTTGGAATTAGTTGGTGTTTGTAACAGAGAAAAACGATTGAAGGAAATTTCGATAAAATATATTCTGCTATTCACACAAAAAGCACTTACTTAACACTCAAAATACAATTTTTTTTCGAATGGAGGTAATTGAAGCAAACTCACAATAAAGCACGTCGCGCGGAACGATGAGACAATGTTGAAACTATGTTCACTCTCCAACATTCCACACCTAATACTTACTATTAATTGTCTTGTTTTACCACTGTAAGATTGATATGCAGTTCTAGCTTATGTTGTATTTATTATAAATATATAATTGATTTACAAAACGATTATAAGCGCAAAAGTATTATTAATGTACTTAAGGCCTATTTAAGGCCTATTTAGTCTTGACTTAACTTAACTTAACTTAACGTAAGAGTCAGCTGACTCAATCTGCCTTATGGCTGTCAATGTTAGCGTTTACTTTCAACTTAACGTAACTTAACTTAATTCTGAACCGGCAGGTTGCAGATTCTTACGTTAAGTTCTAAAGTTGAACAGTGTTAATTAATGTGAAAATCAAACAGCTGATCAAAAACTGTGCGGCAAAACGTTAAGCGCTGTTTACAAATTCAAATATTTAAATGGATGTGCATAATTTTATAAATTTAATTGAAAATCATAGTTTAATTCATGATAAAAAGTCAATAGACTTTAAAAATAACATTCAAATAAGAGCAGTTTGGACTGCAACTGCCAAAGAACTTGGTAGCAACGTTGTATTCAAAATGCACCAACGAGCGGTCAATATATTTTATTTTGTTTAACAGCACTGCTTACATAATTCTACAGCACTGACACACTGATTTATTACGTTAAGTTAAGTTGAGAGTAAACGCATACATTCCTTAAGTTAAGTTACGTTAAGTTAAGTTAAGTTAAGGTAAGTCAAGAGTAAATAGGCCTTTATCACTGTTAAAAAGTTTTTTAGAATAAATATAACTTTAAATCTCCATCATATTTGAAATCAATTCATAAAAGAGCGTGGTTATAAATATTTTCATACTCGATACCGAAGGTAAAGAGTATTTTGAGTTTGTGCAATGTCCGTCATGGTGTCTGTTTGCCCGTATGAACGCACACCCATCAAACTAGAGACCTGAAACTTTCCAATTATCTTTCCATATCTATGGCCGGGACAGATTAATTGTCAAAATTGGGGTTCTACGATATCTGGGGGCTGCCAAACCAATCAATTCGATAACTTAAAGTCGATAAATACACCTATTTCGCACATCCTTACCGATAGAACTACCAAATTTGGTGAGAAGATAGCTACTGAACACCCCCGAAAACTGCATCAAAAACTTTAGAGCCACCCAATCAGCCTAAGCCCCCGCGGATTGAAATCAGAAACGCCTATGTCTTCCACAGTTTTTGAGCAAGAGCCTAGATAGGTGCTGACGACCCGCAAAGATCTGCATAAAATTTGGATGCCATGCCCACCCATACCGCCCCCAGCCCTTTTCCCTCACCATCTACAAACTTTGAGCACTTGTTACCAAATTTGGTAGGAAGATAGGACTTGACATCCCAAAAGAATCTGCAGCACCCAAAAAAAACTTTAAAGCCACGCCCACCCCTAACGGCCCCAGCCCCCCTTCCCGCAACATTTTTAAATTTGGAGCTAGAGTTCCTGGAGCTAGAATCCTGGTCCCTGTTTCAAATTATCGATAACTAATCTGGTTTTCGATACACACAACGAATCGATTACGAAAATATCGTATTTGAAAAATGTAAAAATGGGGGTTGAAATAATGAGCAACGATAGAACCTTCCTGAAAAATCCGTCCAAATCGGTTAAGAAACACCGGAGATATCGCATTAAATCGATTGAATTTAAGTCAGTATACCAAAGTCTTTTATAAATTTATTATATTTATTGCAACTGGGTTCAGGGTATCTTCTAGTCGGGCTCTCCCGACTAGAGCCTTCTTACTTGTTGTTTTTTTTTCAAACTTTTTGTTTGACATTCAAAAATGCCAAACGTCATATTATTTCGTAAGTTGAACCACTAACCAAATAATGTTATAGATATAAAATTACTAACACTGGTTCTGGGCCATCCACATTCAGAGTCTGGGGGACCATTTGAACATTTAAGGAACGTTTAGAATGTCAGCTTGACTTGGATTGAAGCTTTGAAAAATTTGAAATGTACGTTGATAGTTTTCAGCGTGAACAATATGTTCGAAATTTATTAAAAGTGAATCACAATTTCGGAATTATTTAAAAAATAGAGAAAAATAACCTATTTTATTAGCTTATAATTGATGACGCAGGCAGTTCTTGCTGTTGCTGCTTCAGTAGAAGAGGTGAAGCCGCAGAGAAGCGCTCGACGGTGTTGGGCGCAGTGGGATGTGCTTGGGCTTGGGCAAACTGTTGCGTGACAGCGAAACGTTCTATAATTTCACCAGGATAAAAATAGAACAATTCGATAAACTACTGTCACTTATGGGAACAGATTTGGCAAAGTTTTCCAGTAGAATGCCAATTCCGGAGCGATTGGCTTATGATTACATTGTGGTAATGATAAGATTTTATTTGAAAACTGTGCATACATATATAAATCAAATTTTGATTACTAGATTTCTAGCAACCGGCTCGTCCTACCGTGTTATTCCGTGCCGTTGCTTATTCCTTCCGCGCGGCTAAGGGGTGGTCAACAAATTACGTGTGGTGTTCAAGGGGGGGGGGGAGTCAAGTTAAATCTTTCCAAATCTCACTTGGTGGAGAGGGGGGGTCTTAACAAATATCACGTAATTTTTTTTCAATAGAATACCATGTAAAATGTGTAAAAGTAAAGTTAAATTAAGCAATATTCTCAAATCACAATTGTATAAAAATCTCACGTGAGATTGGGAGAGGGGGGAGGGAGTAAAGGAAGTAAAGTCGAAAAATCTTAAAAAATGCCTCACGTAATTTGTGGACCACCCTTAACATCATAAAGGAAACGACTGAAGTAATTTGGAATCGTTTTAACGAAAAATGTATCCCAAACCCAACTAACTCCGATCTAAAGCAAATTGCTGAAGACTTTTATAGCTGCCCTGGACTGCCCAATTGTATAGGCGCATTAGATGGGAAACATTGTGCTATCCAAGCACCTGCAAACAGGGGTAGTTTATATTTGAACTATACAAAAAAAAAATTCAATGAGTGTTCGAACTCACGGGCGATGTGTTAACACCTATTTGTTTGTTACACGGTGCCTGTTCGATTTCTATAAACACATTAGCGTAAATAACTATAACTTTGATGTAATGATTAAATTAACATTTTTATTGATTGATTTTTAGGACGGGCTGCGATCTTGAGGCTACGCTTGTACTTGGTTCTCAAAACACTTCACTTTCCTTTTTTATACCCTAAAGCTTAGTACGTAGGAGCTAGAAATATTTCTAGCTGTGTCAAACTCCATAAAAAAAAAAACGCTAGAATATAATTTCTGGACATAATTTCAAGAGATGTTTCTAATGAGTATATGCAGCAGATGGAAATGTATACCCAAAAGATGTTGAGAGTTGTCACATCGATTACATTGAAGTGGATCGTGTGGATTGCATTTAACAGCTGAATTTCTGCTAGAAAAAAATGAGCAGCACATTATTTCTAGGCGTCAATTGTGTCAATGGAGGGAATTTTGAGAGGCAAAAAGAATAAAAGTCGTGTAAAACAATTTTACAAGACGACAAAATAAAACAAGTGGAAACGTTGCAGTCGGACTCAACCGACTGCGGCATACTCGATACCAGTATTAAAACCGCTTAAAAAGTGGCCTGATTGCAAAGGGGTACGGATGGGACAGGGGTGTACGCTGCCTTAAAGATTCTCCGATGCAGATGGGGATGCCACCAACTATCTTCCTTCCAAATTTGGTGACACTAGCTCAAAGTTTTTAAGAGCTATGGAAAGGGGGGCTGGGGGCGGTATGGGTGGGTGTGGCACCTAAATTTTTACTGCAGATCTTTGCGAAATGTCAATTGCTATCTTCATACCAAATTTGGTGACTCGAGCTCGAAGTTTGTAAAAGTTGTGGAAAGAGGGGCTGGGGGTGGTATGGGTGGGTGTGGCATCCAAATTTTTACTGCAGATCTTTGTGAAATGTCAATTGCTATCTTCATACCAAATTTGGTGACTCTAGCTCGAAAATTGTAAAAGTGGGGAATGGGGGGCTGGGGGCATCATGAGTGGTTGTGGCATCCAAAGTTTTGATGCAGATCTGTGTGGAATGTCAATTGCTATATTCATACCAAATTTGGTGACTCTTGCTCGAAGTTTGCAAAAAGTGTGGAAATGGGGTGGGGGGCAGTAAGGCTGGGAGTGGCATCCAAATTTTTGATGCAGATCTTTGTGGAATGTCAATTGCTATCTTCATACAAAATTTGGTGACTCGAGCTCGAAGTTTGTAAAAGTTGTGGAAAGAGGGGCTGGGGGCGGTATGGGTGGTTGTGGCATCCAAAGTTTTGATGCAGATCTGTGTGGAATGTCAATTGCTATCTTCATACCAAATTTGGTGACTCTAGCTCGAAAATTGTAAGAGTGGGGAATGGGGGGCTAGGGGCAGTATGGGTGGTTGTGGCATCCAAAGTTTTGATGCAGATCTGTGTGGAATGTCAACTGCTATTTTAATACCAAATTTGGTGACTCTAGCTCGAAAATTGTAAGAGTGGGGGAAGGGGGGCTGGCGGCGGTATGGGCGGGCGTGGCATCCAAAGTTTTGATGCAGATCTGTGTGGAATGTCAATTGCTATCTTCATACCAAATTTGGTGACTCTAGCTCGAAAATTGTACAAAGTGGGGAAAGGGGGGCTGGAGGCGTTATGGGTGGGCTTGGCATCCAAAGTTTTGATGCAGATCTGTGTGGAATGTCAACTGCTATTTTAATACCAAATTTGGTGACTCTAGCTCGAAAATTGTAAGAGTGGGGAATAGGGGGCTGGGGGCAGTATGGGTGGTTGTGGCATCCAAAGTTTTGATGCAGATCTGTGTGGAATGTCAATTGCTATCTTCATACCAAATTTGGTGACTCTAGCTCGAAAATTGTAAAGAGTGGGGAAAGGGGGGCTGGCGGCGGTATGGGCGGGCGTGGCATCCAAAGTTTTGATGCAGATCTGTGTGGAATGTCAATTGCTATATTCATACCAAATTTGGTGACTCTTGCTCGAAGTTTGCAAAAAGTGTGGAAATGGGGTGGGAGGCAGTAAGGCTGGGAGTGGCATCCAAATTTTTGATGCAGATCTTTGTGGAATGTCAATTGCTATCTTCATACCAAATTTGGTGACTCGAGCTCGAAGTTTGTAAAAGTTGTGGAAAGAGGGGCTGGGGGCGGTATGGGTGGTTGTGGCATCCAAAGTTTTGATGCAGATCTGTGTGGAATGTCAATTGCTATCTTCATACCAAATTTGGTGACTCTAGCTCGAAAATTGTAAGAGTGGGGAATGGGGGGCTGGGGGCAGTATGGGTGGTTGTGGCATCCAAAGTTTTGATGCAGATCTGTGTGGAATGTCAATTGCTATCTTCATACCAAATTTGGTGACTCTAGCTCGAAAATTGTAAAGAGTGGGGAAAGGGAGGCTGGCGGCGGTATGGGCGGGCGTGGCATCCAAAGTTTTGATGCAGATCTGTGTGGAATGTCAATTGCTATCTTCATACCAAATTTGGTGACTCTAGCTCGAAAATTGTACAAAGTGGGGAAAGGGGGGCTGGAGAAGTTATGGGTGGGCGTGGCATCCAAAGTTTTGATGCAGATCTGTGTGGAATGTCAACTGCTATTTTAATACCAAATTTGGTGACTCTAGCTAAATGTTTGTAAAAGGTGGGGAAAGGGGGGCGAAATGGGTAGGCGTTGCTCCAGAATTTTGGGGGTCGTTGCCAGCTATCTTCCTACCAAATTTGGAGGCTCTAGCCTCACAACTCTGGATGATACACGCATTTCCGTTTTATACGAAGCGTTGTGGAGGATAGTGGCGCCTAGGGCAGTATTGGTGGGCGTGGCTTCCAAACTTTTGATGCAGTTTTTGGGGGGTCATCATCACCTAACTTGGCACTAAATTTTGTGGCTATAGCTCAAAAACTGTGGAAGATATAGGCTTTTTTTACTTTAAAATGCGGGGGGCTGGGGGCGGAATGGGTGGGCGTGGCTCAAAAACTGATGCAGTTCTTTGGGGTTCGTTACCAGCTATCTTCCTACCAAATTTGGTGGCTCTAGCCTCACAACTCTGGAAGATACACGCATTTCCGTTTTTGACGAAGCGTTGGGGAGGATGGGGGTGGCTAGGGCAGTATTGGTGGGCGTGGCTTCCAAACTTTTGATGCAGTTTTTGGGGGTTCATCATCACCTAACTTGGCACTAAATTTGGTGGCTATAGTTCAAAAACTGTGGAAGATATTGACTTTTTGACTTTAAAATGCGGGGGGCTGGGGGCGGAATGGGTGGTTTTGATGCAGTTTTTTGTGGGTTGATAGTAGCTATCTTCTTAACAAATTTGATAGTTCTAGCTGTAAGGATGTGCGAAATATGTGGATTTATCGGTTTTGAGTTATCGAATTTTTCGATTTGCCAGCCCCCCAGTTATCGTAGAACCCCAATTTTGACACTTTAATTTACTATCCCATAGATAAAGAGAATTGCAAAGTTTCAAGTCTCTAGCTTGAAGGGTGTGGAAAAAAGTTGCGTTCATACAGACGGACAGACGGACACACCCCATGACGGACATTGCACAAACTCAATATACTCTTTACCTTCGGTATCGAGTATAATTAATCAACTCAGTGAGAGAAAATAATTGAATTTGGGACCTTACACACGCAAAGCATATGGATGCAAATTTTATTATTTTTGTTTTTTATTTTAAAACAAGTAAGAAGGCTCTAGTCGGGAGAGCCCGACTAGAAGATACCCTGAACCCAGTTGCAATAAATATATTTAATTTATATAAGACTTTGGTATACTGGCTTAGCTTCCATCGATTAAGTTCAATATCTCCGGTGTTTCTCAACCGATTTGGACGAAATTTTCAGAAAAGTTCTATCATTACACATTACGTCAACCCTCATTTTTTCCAAATTCAATATTTTTTGGTTATCGATATTATGTGTATATCGGAAACCAGAATAGTTATCGATAATTTGAAGCAAATTTGTTCTGCTTATGGTGTAGGAGAACTTATATCCAAAATCTGAAGTCTCTAGCTCTTGTAGTCTCTGAGATTCACGCGTTCATACAGACGGACAGACGGACAGACAGACGGACAGACGGACATGGCTATATCGTCTCGGCTGTTGATGCTGATCAAGAATATATATACTTTATAGGGTCGGAGATGCTTCCTTCTGCCTGTTACATACTTTTGCACAAAACCATTATACCCTTATTTACCCATTTTATGGGTTAAGGGTATAAAAATTCAGCCACTGCCGTTAATAACACAATATCATCAGTCTATTTCATGTTTCACAAATCAATTTAAAATGTAGGCAGTTAAATGTAAACAAAAGTGTGCCCGTATTACTCTTTTACCTATTCGTGTTGCCATTTTTTTTTGCGTTTTTGGGATTTTTTCGACATTTTTAATGGGCACAGGGTCTTAGGATACTCCCTAGAAATAATGTGTAAATTTCTATCAGAAATATTTCTAGCTCCAGGATGGGACGTACTAGGGATGTATAAAGGGTTTTGGTGGTGTAGGGATCGTTAAACTATTTCAACCACCGTTTGATGAAGCCAATGACATTAATGACCTTATTGACCATAGACGATGATGGACACTTCTACAAAAACACATGACTTTACATTTTGAACAATTTAAGTTGAGTAAGTTAGAACGGCACCACGCCGACAGCGCACACAAATCCGACTGTACTAAGTTACACAGAGAAGTATCATTGTAGGTGAAACATAGTTTTACCTCATCAGCAAACATATACACAAAAGAGTTAGTAATAACAGCTGGAAGATCGTCAATAAACAAATTAAATAGAAAAGGACCAAGGTGACTACCCTGGAGAACACCAGAGGTAACTTAAATAGGTTAAGATACAGACGATTTAAAAACAACTTTTTGTGTTCGACCACACAAGTACTCCCAAAGCCAAAGATAAAAGATTTGCTGGAAATCCAATAATATTCAATTTTCGAAACAACAGAGAATGACTAACAGAGTCAAATGCCTTACTAAAATCGGTGTAAGCAACGTCAGTTTGCATTTACCCTGAAACCCTTTGATAACAAGCGAAGTGAATTCAAGAAGGTTAGTGGTAGTTGATCTACGCCTAACCAAACCGTGTTGATAAGGCGATATAATTGAACTACATCCGTGTTGCAGTTGAGAACACATGATTTTTTCAAAGACTTTTTGAATGGCGGACAACTTTGATATACCCCAATAATTTTTATACTCGATACCGAAGGTAAAGAGTATATTGAGTTTGTGCAATGTCCGTCATGGTGTCTGTCCGTCAGTCCGTCTGTATGAACGCAACTTTTTTCCACACCCTTCAAGCTAGAGACTTGAAACTTTGCAATTCTCTTTATCTATGGGAAAGTAAATTAAAGTTTCAAAATTTGGGTTCTACGATAACTGGGGGGCATGCAAATCGATAAATTCGATAACTCAAAACCGATAAATCCACATATTTCGCACATCCTTACAGCTAGAACTACCAAATTTGGTAAGAAGATAGCTACTATCAACCCACAAAAAACTGCATTAAGAACTTTGGAGCCACGCCTACCTATTCCGCCCCAGCCCCCCCCCGCATTTTAAAGTCAAAAAAGCCTATATCTTCCACAGTTTTTGAGCTATAGCCACAAAATTTAGTGCCAAGTTAGGTGATGATGACCCCCCAAAAACTGCATCAAAAGTTTGGATGCCACGCCCACCAATACTGCCCTAGGCGCCACTATCCTCCATAACGCTTCGTAAAAAACGGAAATGCGTGTATCTTCCAGAGTTGTGAGGCTAGAGCCTCCAAATTTGGTAGGAAGATAGCTGGCAACGACCCCCAAAAATCTTCATCAAAGTTTTGGAGCCACGCCTACCCATTTCGCCCCCCTTTCCCCACCTCTTACAAACATTTAGCTAGAGTCACCAAACTTGGTAGGAAGATAGCAATTGACATTCCACACAGATCTGCATCAAAGCTTTGGATGCCACAACCACCCATACCGCCCCCAGCCCCCCTTTCCCCACTTTTTACAAACTTCGAGCTAGAGTCACCAAATTTGGTATGAAGGTAGCAATTGACATTCCTCAAAGATCTGCATCAAAAATTTGGATGCCACGCCTAGCCATACTGCCCCCAGCCCCCCTTTCCCTACTTTTTACAAACTTCGAGCTAGAGTCACCAAATTTGGTATGAAGACAGCAATTGACATATCACAAAGATCTGCACCAAAAATTTGGATGCCACACCCACTCATACCGCCCCCAGCCTCCCTTTCCCCACCTTTTACAAACTTCGAGCTCGGGTCACCAAATTTGGTATGAAGATAGCAATTGACACTTCGCAAAGATCTGCAGTAAAAATTTTGATGCCACACCCACCCATACCGCCCCAAGCCCCCCTTTCCCCACCTTTTACAAACTTTGAGCTGCAGTCACCAAATTTGGAAGGAAGATAGTTGGTGGCATCCCCATCTGCATCGTAGAATCTTTAAGGCAGCGTAAACCCCTGCCCCATCCGTACCCCTTTGCAATCACGCCTCTTTTTAAGCGGTTTTAATACTGGTATCGAGTATGCCGTAGTCGGTTGCGTCCGACTGCAACGTTTCCACTTGATAACGTTTGACTTTGAAAAATTTTTATGGAGTGGAATTATAAAGGATTCCTTCCATATATCCATGAGTCAACCCACAAGTTGAATAACTTATTTCAGGGCTTACAAAGTGAATCCGCGCAGTATCTAAGAATACAACCTGGCACTCCATAAGGACCAGGCAAGTAGCCAGGTTTGATAGAGTTAAATTCACTCAGGAGCGTAGACTCAGTAAATACTGGGACATACATGACATTTGACGTTTGAACTTGAAAAGAATAGGAATTACTGCTACTATATAAATTCGATGAGTATACGGATTGAAAATACTCAGCAAATAGATCGGCTATTGCCTAATCAGAATTTGATTTTGTATTATCAAGTTTAATCTACAACGATAACTATTATTACAACAAGTGTTAACGGACAGAAAATAAGATTTTGCTATTAAATACGAAGATAAATCAAAAGTTGTTTCCGATTTTTTAAATTTTTTATCAGTTTTTGTCTTCGCGTTTTTCAATTTCGATAGTTCCCTCGTAAACCAATGTGGTTTATTATCACTTGAAGAACAAGTGAGGGGAACACAAATATCCAAATGCGAATTCTAGGTCGTATAAAATAAGGCAATGGCAGCTTCCATATCAGTGCAAGAATAAAGGCGAGACCAATTAGTATGTTGAAGAAAATAATTTAATTTAGTTGTAAGGTAGCTTTTCAAAGGCTATAATTTAATTTAGTAAAGTTAGTTTTAGTTAAGCAACGGGTTTTTAAAGTATTATTAGATACTGAACTAGGGTTAAGAATTTCGATGGATAGTTCTAAAGTTGGATGGTAGGTATCTTCCGGAAACACAAGGGGTATTCTACTAGCATTACTGCAATCTGAGTCCGAAACAAATATCAAATCTATAATCCTACCACTAGAGTTATGCACCCTGTAAACTTGCGATAGGCCTAACTCTAGTAGGCCATCGGTAAAATCATCAGAAGTGACTGGTAATGCCGCCGAAGATGTTTCATTCGCAGACCATAAAACATGTGGCAGATTAAAATCACCAACCACTATCAGATCGTCCATTGCTGTCAACAATGACAAAACAAGTTGCAGGGCACTAAGATGAGATTAGTAAATGTAAGTATCATAATGAGGAGGAATATAAGAGCAAGTAACATAAAGTGAACGTCCGTTTAATAATATTTTAACACATAAAAACTCTATGTCCGGAAGATCATGAGAATGAATCTGTTTAGAGGAAATACAAGAGTCAACAGCAATGAGAACACCACCCTCCTTCCGGGAAGTGCGATCGCGTCTGTACAAATTATATTTGGACGGAAAAACGGAATAATTAGAAATATCGGGTTTTAACCAAGTTTTCTGTAAGTGCAACTATTTGTGAATCAAAGGATAGGCTGTTAACATATAATTTAGCAAGTTTAGTGTTCAGGCCTCTAACGTTTTAATAGGCCAAGTTAATTACTTTTGCTAGTTTTTTGCAGCCGAGGTGGAGGCAACAGGGTGGCTAACAGATGGTGCGCTACTAATCCTAATAATAAACTTATTTAGTGGGATAACGACAAGAGGCTTGTGAGCCCCAGTTGTATTGGGATTAATGGGCACACAAGCTGCAGAACCGGAGGGCTCATGCATAGGATCAGAAATTAAAGTGGCTAGGTTATTGGTGGAATTTCTTGCAGGGGAGTTAAATAACATAAGTGGGTTAGCATTGGAACCAATCGGAGGATTATTGTTAGGCACCAGAAGGGGTTTGGTTGGCAGTGCAGGGGGGACAATAAGTGGATTAGGACCCGATGTCTTTTTACGTGTTGTCACACAATCCACACAAGTTAAAATCTTGGTTGGTTGTTCTAACCACTTTGCAATTGGTGCTACAGCAAGCAAATTTTTTGAAATTATTTTGGCTATGGCATTGCTATTGTGGTTATCTTACGTTGATATTATTTCATATCTTATGTATTTTACGTACGACACACACCCAAAAGCAACTTCAACTTCACACACCCGGGATACGTTTGTGCCCACTGCTTTATTTTGCCGTTTTCTCATTGTTAAAAAATAAATTCGTATTATATTTATTTTTAATGTTATTTTAATTTAAATTTAGAATATATTTCAAGTGTTTTACTTTTGTTTCATTCGAATATTCTGCCTGGTTCAAAAGATATAGGCAAATAAAGTCAGTTAATGCGATAACTACATGTTTTTTTTTTGCGTTTCTAATGAAAGTAAAACAAAATAATTATTTATCTCTGTACATATGCATAGTTTAACATCTTGCAATCATTTTGCCGTTTAGTTCATTCAAATATTCAATCTGGCTAAAGAGTTACAGGCAAAAAGGTCGCGAAGGTCGTTGTTAGGTAGGCACAACATATGCTGGAAAAACTGGTTTTTGTGTATGTATCTAGTTTTTGAGGGTTGTTTTTACACAAGCTCATCTTGCGGCTGCTGGTTGTTGATAGTATCATTATTATTTTGGTGCTCAGAAGTGTAAGAAGTAAAAAAAGAAGTCAAATATAAGTAAAATATAAAGCAAAAATTAATAATTATAAAATGGATTCAAACAGAACTGAATATTTATCACCAGCAGCATATAGAAGGTAAAAGTTGTAAAATATAAGAAAAAATGAAAACAAATACTAATTTTGTGTTTTATGCAGACTAATGCAGACGACCAGCGAGATGCTTATATACAGTCTATATTTGTTGACATTTGCAATGACGACTATAATTATGAAGCTGGTTCTGAAGATGAGCAAGAGCTTGACATGAATGTAATTCAAGAGTTTGTTCGTGATGACGATGGTGAAATTGTGTCTGAAATACCTTGTGAAATTGACTGCGATTATGAACAATATGACGAAGATGACGAAAATGAAGAAGATGACGAAAATGAAGAAGATGAAGTAGTTTCTGCTAGTGTCAATAATTTGTTGCACGTGATGGTACTGAGTGGAACAAAGAACCAAATGTCAGTCGTCAAGTACTTAGACAAAACATCATAAGAGAACGCTGCGGACCAGCGAGGTCCACACAAATGATGTCTATTGAGCAGACATTCAAATGTTTCATAAGAACACTCGTGCAGAACGCCTACAAACGGACAAAGCTGCACCAATTAGTGAGTTGTGGATGATGATGAACCACAACCTTGCTGCACATTACAAGCCAAGTGAACTCCTTACAATAGACGAACAATTATTTCCTTTCCGTGGACGCACACGTTTTACGCAATACATACCCTCTAAACCTGCAAAATATGGCATAAAAGTGTGGTGGATTTGCGATGCCAAAAATGCTTATCCACTGCATGGACAAATGTATACTGGCCAACCTGCAACCGGACGGGAAACAAACCAAGGTGAGCGAGTTGTTAAGGATTTGGCTGGCCGATATCAAGGGAGTGGCCGGAATATTACAATGGATAATTTTTTTACGACGTTGCCAGTAGCCGAACTTCTTCTGACGTGGAATTTGACAATCGTTGGAACTGTTCGCAAAAACAAAACTTATATTCCTGCGGAAATGAAGGCGCACAGGAACAGGCCAATTGGGTCAACGATATTTGGGTTTAAAAACAATATGACTATGTGCTCTTATGTGCCACGAAAAAACAAAACTGTAACTTTGCTGTCATCGTTACATTACGATGGCCAGATAGCTGAAAGTGGCAAACCAGAAATAATTGAATTTTATAACATGACCAAGGGTGGCGTGGACAGAATGGATCAATTGTTCAGCGAATATCCAACACAACGTATGACGAAGCGTTGGCCATTGTCCATGTTCTTCAATATGTTAGACATTACAGCTCTGGCTGCATATATAGTCTATAAAATTAACAATCCAATGCTACCTGTTCGGTCAAATATGCATAAGAACTTCCTGCGCAGCTTGGCGGAGGCGTTGTGTATGCCCATAATTGAGGAAAGAGCATTAAATCGCCAAGTGACGCGAAATTTTCCAACAAAAATTGCTATTGAAGCATACTTCAACAGACCAATTGAAACCATGCTGAACACGGCACCATCTACCTCTGCCGCAGCACGTATACCGAAACCAGTAAGTGGCTCCTGCTATTTATGCTACCTGCAAGAAACAAAACGGCGTAGGAAGACAAGGAAGACGTGCGCTAAATGTAAGAAGCCGATGTGTCTTGAACACTCTGAACACACAATATGTACTATTTGTGACGATAATTCTTCCATTTAATATAAAATTTAATATTTTTTTTAATAATTAATCATAAATTTAACATTTATTCATCTTATTTTTCATTTTTCTAATAAAAAAACAATCATAAATGCTTTTCTTGCTTATTATTTACAAACGGGGTACAAACGTATCCCGGGGGTGTGAAGTCGTATAAGGTTTTTGCAAAAGATCATAGCTCCTCAACCAATAGTCCGATTTGGATGAATTAGGTCTTGAACGACTCAGAAATGTCTATTCTTCCTAGATCCGAAGTTTGAATAGCCTAACTTTAGCGTCAAAGTCAAAAGTGGATTTGTACCCGGGTGTGTGTCTTTTAAAAACAGCCAACGTCGCTTTGCCTACGTTGTTATGGATGTGCTGCTCTGGTCCACTTTCATGAACCGCGATAAGTCTGCAAAAATGTTGTTTATTACTTCAAATATATTCTAGAATTATTTCTCAATTACTGTTCTTTTATAAGGTGTTGAATCCAATGTGTTTGGAACACACACGTCAAACTTTAATATATTGCCAAATTAAAAGACTGCCACTTGAAAGACCCACCTTGGCATTATTAAAAGTAATGCAATGAGTTGTTATTCTTTTATTTGCCGGCACTTTTTGAGTATATCTAATCACTGAGAATAAAGCGTTATAGAGCAATCACTTCGTGCTACGTGCATTCGGACTGCTTTTGCTGTACATTTGCACGGCGGAACCCACAGGGCAGGTCGGCTGTTGAGCCCTTCCAAGTTGGACTGCATAAGGCAGATTCAAGCAGAAGCTGAAATTGTTGATTTAATATTTGTGCGGCAGTTCTGTTATGATTCTTTTGTGAATACACACACACACACGCGCACTAACAGACTTAAATAGCGTACATGTTGAATAAGAATATGAACAGACGAATGTTGAGTGTTGGATATTCTAATATAATATAAGTGCTATTGTTGATATGTAATTTAATAATATATTTGTAATAAATGATATTTTGATTAGAATAAGTTGGCGCTAAAATAATAATTGAGAAATTGCTAAAAATAATAGTTTAATAAACTTACATATATCAATGTAATTAACGCTTCGAGCGGCAAACTTGATAAATAAGCTTCTTCGCAATAGCATTTTCTAGTGTTGCTGTTTGTGGGCATACAAAAATGAATTCATGGATTTTTGGGTGTTTACACATTTTTGTTGCTGCTTGTAAAAAATGCTTTATGTTACATCGATTGTTTTGATATGACTTAATTATATGTTAATAGAAAATAAATTTGTTATATAGTCATCAATCGTAGATATAATTATACATATAAATTATATGGCAAAATTTTAAAATTATTTCATAAGTGCTTTTTAATAAATTTAATAAGTAAGTCACTTAAACATATACACCTGTAAACACAGCTTCTTGTACACTTGACATGCATACAAATAAACATTTATGCATGCATGTGAACACACATTCACTCAACGCTGTTCAATTTTCAGAGACCCACCTAAAAATAACAAAACCCTACACGCAAATCAAAGACGTAAATCATACACGCATATAATCAGCAGAGCTGCGTGGATCGACCGTCTCAGTGGACTGCCTCTCTGCGTCTAATCGCAAACTAAAATAATGCGAGAGCGCGCATTCGGCTCAACAGCCGAACTGCTCTGTGGGTTCCGCCGTGCAAATGTACAGCAAAAGCAGCCCGAATGCACGAAGCACGAAGTGATTGCGCTATAACGCTTATTTTCTAAAATAAACTCAACTTTTTGTCACCACTAGGCCCCTATTAAGTTTGAATTGAAAAAATAAATTGCTGCCCTTAACGCAATTAAGCAGTGCTTATGTAAACAGCCTATAAGACTACTAATTTTATAGAATACTTAATAATATTATTAAAGACGTTAAATAACCTATTTTATATAAGAAGCAAATCTATTCGATGTGCCTACATATGACCACTAAGCTTGATGCTATCTTTTTCTATATTTTGCAATGTGCATGGCAACAGTATTAAATGGCTTGTTTTGTTTCAGCATTATAAGCAATTAAGCATGTGGGCTTTAAAGGCAAACCAATAATATTGGTAATAAGCTATTAGTTATTAGAAATATTACATTTTCGACCTTTTGCCCACTCTTGCGCAGCAAACACAGAATCAAAACTGAACAGCTGATTCATTTACAGACCAATGGAAAAAGTTTTCGTGACCATCCGATGGTATTTTCGGGAACGAAGTATAGGAAATACCCTATTAGTTTTTAAAGGGAAGTAGATTTGCATGAGACGCTATTTTGACACTGAAAAATAAATTAAATAAAAAATATCGACAAGCGATACACATGCACTTCATTCCACCAGTATTAAGAGCATCGATAGCTATTGACTTGGTGGATGTTTCTGCTAGAATTTCGTATGGGAACATATTGGATTTATTTTGTCTACAATAAAATTTGACTTGAATAGACTCATGACGGAAATACGGATTCCTAATCTTTTAAATGACTATCATCATGACGATCAAGTAATTGTTATATTAAACAATTTTTCGGAGTGCCTCAATATTTTGGAAAAATACCTTGATATTGCACTAAAAGCGCATGACATTCAAACATTGACTACTGAAGAGCACATCAAACTTGATACATTCTTGACCTACGCAAACAGCAGTCTGTTTTGGATGTATCTAAGATTACGGGGTTCTGATATGTCAAAGGTATAAATATTTTTTTTTAATCTAAAACACATTTAACATTCAACATCGTTTCATAGCACTTCATATTACACGATTTGGGACGAGCGAAAGAGATGTTAGATCGCGAAAAACTAATAAACGATACGAAATCAGCACCACACTTGAACATTGCTGCAAGTAACCGATTATATCTGCCGGACTGCATTCGCGCTTTATGGATATGGATGGTGCTATTATGACTGAGTCACAATATAAACGTAGTTTAAAGAGTGGTACAAATATATAAAGCAATTTAGAACAACGAACTACTATTTGAACAAGTGGAAACGTTGCAGTCGGACGCAACCGACTACGGTATACTCGTTACCAGTATTAAAACCGGTAAAAAGAGGCCTGTTTGCAAAGGGGTACGGATGCGGCAGGGGTTTACGCTGCCTTAAATATTCTCCGATGCAGATGGGGATGCAACCAGCTATCTTCCTGCCTAGTTTGATGACTCTAGCTCAAAGTTTGTAAAAGGTCTGGAAAGGGGGGTGGGCGTAGCATTTAAATTTTTAGTGCAGATCTGTGTGGGATGTCAATTACTATCTTTATACTAATTTTGGTGACTAGCTCAAATTTTGTTAAAAGTAGGAAAAGGGGGCGGAATGGGTGGGCGTGGCTCCAAAAGTTTGATGCAGATTTTTGGGTGTCGTTGCCAGCTATCTACCTACCAAATTTGGTGGCTGAAGCTTTACAACTTTGGAAGATACACGCATTCCCGTTTCTGACGAAGCGTTAGGCGGCTAGGACAGTATTGGTGGGTGTGGCATCGAAACTTTTGATGCAGTTTTTGAGGGGTTGTCAGCACTTATCTTTGCACCAAATTTGGTGGCTCTAGCTCAATAACTGTGGAAGATATAGGATTTTTTCACTTTTAAATGTGGGGGGCTGTAGGCAGAATGGGTGGGCGTGATCCAAAATTTTTGATGCAGTTTTTGAGAGTTGCTAGTAGCTATCCTCTCACCAAATTTTGTGTTCTAGCCAACAAGAATACACTAAATAGAGTCGCCAACGACCGATAGTCCAACCACCAGTTGGAACTGGCTAGCGAAGCTACCACTCGCTCTGAGAGCGCATTTCGTGCGTTTCTCGTGTTTCGTGAGTGTTTCGCCAGCCACTTCTCTTGCTAACTTTGCTACAACATTTTTGTTGATAGCACAACCAGCCAGCCATACTGTGTGTATGCGCCGCTAGCCAGCGATTTTCTAGCGCGCAGTGGCTTCTTCAATTGCTGTACCCCCATTTTTTTCCTTGTATTCCTTATGTGCGCTTATTTTATTGCTTATCTTACTGCGTCGACCTAGCACCAGCAAAGCAAATGAGCGAATTAATAAAAACATACATATATAATATATATGTATGCAGTTTTGGTGGTAGCCAGGCATTGATTTTTGATTTTTGCTAGCCGAAAGGCTATCTACCATAAGCATGTGTGTGTCCCTGTCTCTATGCATGTCCATATGTCACTGTATGCGTACCATTTGCCAGGCAATTCAACTAATATGAATTTCATCGGCAAACGCTAAACAGCCAAATTTTATATTAAATTTGTATTATTTGCCTACAAAAAACCCAAGAAAAACCAGAAGAACAATACTTCCAAGGCAGTTTTGGTGCTCATCGAACATTCGCTCATCAGGCGAACAGCAAAATTAACAAGCGTTCATTAACATAAGCAGGCAATTATCAGTTTTGCATTGCTGGTCATACATACTCTTTCATGTTTTCAGCTATATGACTCTTTCCCAATCATTTTGTCATCGCAACCACCATACAGCTATACTGCGATGCATACAAATTGCGAAAGTGTATTCCACACGTCCATTTGCCCAAGTCATTTGCCTAAATTCTAAAGCAGAAGCAACACAAGAAACCGCTCGGCATAGCAAGTGCAAAAGCGATTCAAGAAAACGGCCACGCACTGCACGCTGTGTGTGTTTAGCATACATATAAATATTTCAATGTGTGTGCAACATCGCTGGGCGAAGCAAAAATCTAACTTAGACCCCATTTACACGCTGAAGTTTTTTCATGAAGTTTTTTTTTCATTCTGTTTTAAAACTTCTTCGGAATTCAGGTCGCATTTACACGCTGAAGTTTTTCAGTGAATTTTTTCCTTTGAAAATGCAACTCTGGTTTAAATTTATGGGCGATAAACATATATCTGTGCCATCGATTGTTTTATTTGTTAACATATAACTGATTTAAGAAATAACAAGTAAATAAAATGAATTCAGTGAACATTTCCACTAATAATTTCTTGACCAAAACAATGTATTTACTATTGGTGCTAATATTTGCTTGTGCGATATTTCGTATCGATGACTTTATTATTCACATCAAACACTGTGCAACTCTGTGTTTACATTCTATCGGAATAAGGCAAAGCAGAATTTGAAAAAAAATTCACGACTTCACAAGTAGTGAATTTTTGCTTGAATTTTTACACCTCTACTCCCCTTGCCATCAAAAAAAAGATTCACAGAGAAAATTCATGAAAAAACTTCAGCGTGTAAATGGGGTCTTAGTGTTCTTCTGTTCGTTCGTTTTTTGCGTGTTGCTTCTGCTTCTGCATAGCCTTAGGCACACACAGCGTGCAGTGCGTGGCCATTGCTGCCATTGTTGAACGAGGGGTGGAGAGTCGTGCTGGCTCCCAATAATCGATTGTTGTCTGCGAAATAGGGGAATGGGCACACGGCTATAAGAAGCAGAGTGGCCGTGAGTAGGCAAAATTTCAGCAGAAATAGAAAAACCAGATCGCAAAGCGCGTGTGATAAAAGCGACAAAGCTTAAGGGAATAAACTTAGTGCTGGCGTGTGAAAGGTAGGAGTGAAATAGTCGAGGCGGTGTAGTTTTTTGTTTTGGTTTTAAACAGAGTTTTATTCCATTCCGGTAGTGCGCCACGTCCAAACACAGAGTTGCACAGTGTTTGATGTGAATAATAAAGTCATCGATACGAAATATCGCACAAGCAAATATTAGCACCAATAGTAAATACATTGTTTTGGTCAAGAAATTATTAGTGGAAATGTTCACTGAATTCATTTTATTTACTTGTTATTTCTTAAATCAGTTATATGTTAACAAATAAAACAATCGATGGCACAGATATATGTTTATCGCCCATAAATTTAAACCAGAGTTGCATTTTCAAAGGAAAAAATTCACTGAAAAACTTCAGCGTGTAAATGCGACCTGAATTCCGAAGAAGTTTTAAAACAGAATGAAAAAAAAACTTCATGAAAAAACTTCAGCGTGTAAATGGGGTCTAAGTTAGATTTTTGCTTCGCCCAGCGATGCACAGTGGTTCCTCCCATAGGCCAAAAATAAAAAAGTCAAAGTTAAAATTTTGACTTTAAATGCATCAACACTTTTTCATAATTGGTCTAGCTATTAAACTGTATACTTGTTTTTGTTTTGTTCTTACTGTCCTCTTCAAGAATAGCATCAAAAGAGACAGCATAAAATTATTTTGGTATTGCAGCGTGAACAGCTTGCAAATAGAGCTCTCACTAAAAAAGTTAAATAAACATTTAAAACAAAGCTGTTGTGCGATGGATGGGATTATTATTATAAATAAAGGTATTGACAATATTTGTGCAAAAAAAAATATATGTATTTCCCGCTGTGTGTTGTGTAAATCGTTATTGTGTTAAGTACGTTATTGTGGACGTTCTGTGTTTGTCTTTGCCGTGATTCGTTAGAGTTTTAGTTATGATCGTCAACTCACGTCAACTTAATTCTTTTTGTATATTATTTATTAACATTTTAAGATTATGTGGTGTTAATTTCAAGTGCCCGTAGGTGCCCGTGCTCTTGCTTTACTCAAAAAGGTAACCTAACCTCAACTTTAAAAAATCACATGTGGCTTGCGAAAAAAAATACAATCAGCGTGCTAGACAAAGACGAAAGATAGATATAAAGAAGAAGAAAAGAGAGGAAGTGTAGTGTCCGACTACTGCAACTGTTTTATGTTGTTGTTGTTTAATGTTGTTGTTGCTTTTTGTTTGAATTGTTGTTGTTGTTGGTTTTGTTGTTGTTTTTGTTGTTGTGGTGTTTTGTTGTTCTTGCTTTTATTCTATGTTTTATGTTTATTTTCGGTTTTTGCCTGCTAAGAGCTCATTATTTTCATAGGGACAACATACGAATGCCAATTTTCTCGATTAGCTGCTTTTGATTTATGGTGTGGAAAGGCAGGTTCAATCCAAGAAAAAAGTGATAATGTACAGGATGCCATTTTAAAACATGCCAATCATTTGGGTTATCAGCTGGACCAGGATGAGTTGAAAAAATGCATAAATAACGTTAGCACACAGTTTTCAAAGTTTTGGAACAAGTGCAAGCGTACACGCTCAAACGTTTTGAAGAGCCATTCTGATTCGCTGGCTATAATCGAATCCATTTCTGCGAAACAATGCGATGTGCAACAAACAAACTCGAATTTGGCTCGTGGTCGTCCAAAGAAAGATTTTGCGGAGTGTTCAAAAAGGACGAAGCGTCGACGAATAGCCGAGGTCGCAAAACATGATGAATCTGCTGCTTCTGATATGCGATCATCTGGAGTCCAATCAGAACTTGTATTATTACATGGTCCTGATATCATAAGAAATTGCTTAGTATCAATTGGAGAGCTATCAGAAGAAGCTGCAGAAGCTAAAAACAAAGACATAAAACTGTTCAGGCTGAGGCATACACGAAAAATTTCAAGAGTCCTGACAAATACTGATTTATTTAACAGATTACTTTTAACCTCCGATCCCTTCATCACGGGTCAAAGAAAACTTCTTTGTAAGCCAAAGTCAAAGCTTTTAAAATCAGCTATTGATTTACTGGAATGTATATAAAACTTTTTTTTCTTTCTTACATATGTATATTTGTTGAATTTTTTTTATTTGTTGAATTTTTACCTTATAATTAAAGCGTGCACATACATGAACTATGAAAAAATCTATAATAATTTTGTGTTTGTTGTTGTGTAATAATTGTTACATTTTTGCCGTTTGTCGTTTAAAACAAAATAATTTTTCCAACAAAAAATCGATTTTAGACTGATTGTTCCTATGGCAGCTATATAATATAGTATCCCGATTTGCACTTAGCTCGCCCTGGTTAAATAAAGTAGTTTTTAATGAAGTATTATAAGGTTGCGTTGCAATATAATGGAAAACAAAACAGTTTCCATACAAACACTTGATTTCAGACCGATCGATCATATGACAGCTATATGATATGGTGGTCCGATCTGGCTGATTTTTACACATAATCTTACCATGAATTTATAAAAATTTTGTGTTGAGTTTCAAGCCTCTACCTCAACTAGAAGTATTTTTGGCCGCCCTCCCCATACAACAGGAACCAGTGTGCGATGTTGCACACACATTGAAATATTTATATGTATGCTAAACACACACAGCGTGCAGTGCGTGGCCGTTTTCTTGAATCGCTTTTGCACTTGCTATGCCGAGCGGTTTCTTGTGTTGCTTCTGCTTTAGAATTTAGGCAAATGACTTGGGCAAATGGACGTGTGGAATACACTTTCGCAATTTGTATGCATCGCAGTATAGCTGTATGGTGGTTGCAATGACAAAATGATTGGGAAAGAGTCATATAGCTGAAAACATGAAAGAGTATGTATGACCAGCAATGCAAAACTGATAATTGCCTGCTTATGTTAATGAACGCTTGTTAATTTTGCTGTTCGCCTGATGAGCGAATGTTCGATGAGCACCAAAACTGCCTTGGAAGTATTGTTCTTCTGGTTTTTCTTGGGTTTTTTGTAGGCAAATAATACAAATTTAATATAAAATTTGGCTGTTTAGCGTTTGCCGATGAAATTCATATTAGTTGAATTGCCTGGCAAATGGTACGCATACAGTGACATATGGACATGCATAGAGACAGGGACACACACATGCTTATGGTAGATAGCCTTTCGGCTAGCAAAAATCAAAAATCAATGCCTGGCTACCACCAAAACTGCATACATATATATTATATATGTATGTTTTATTAATTCGCTCATTTGCTTTGCTGGTGCTAGGTCGACGCAGTAAGATAAGCAATAAAATAAGCGCACATAAGGAATACAAGGAAAAAAATGGGGGTACAGCAATTGAAGAAGCCACTGCGCGCTAGAAAATCGCTGGCTAGCGGCGCATACACACAGTATGGCTGGCTGGTTGTGCTATCAACAAAATGTTGTAGCAAAGTTAGCAAGAGAAGTGGCTGGCGAAACACTCACGAAACACGAGAAACGCACGAAATGCGCTCTCAGAGCGAGTGGTAGCTTCGCTAGCCAGTTCCAACTGGTGGTTGGACTATCGGTCGTTGGCGACTCTATTTAGTGTATTCTTGTTGGCTAGAACACAAAATTTGGTGAGAGGATAGCTACTAGCAACTCTCAAAAACTGCATCAAAAATTTTGGATCACGCCCACCCATTCTGCCTACAGCCCCCCACATTTAAAAGTGAAAAAATCCTATATCTTCCACAGTTATTGAGCTAGAGCCACCAAATTTGGTGCAAAGATAAGTGCTGACAACCCCTCAAAAACTGCATCAAAAGTTTCGATGCCACACCCACCAATACTGTCCTAGCCGCCTAACGCTTCGTCAGAAACGGGAATGCGTGTATCTTCCAAAGTTGTAAAGCTTCAGCCACCAAATTTGGTAGGTAGATAGCTGGCAACGACACCCAAAAATCTGCATCAAACTTTTGGAGCCACGCCCACCCATTCCGCCCCCTTTTCCTACTTTTAACAAAATTTGAGCTAGTCACCAAAATTAGTATAAAGATAGTAATTGACATCCCACATAGATCTGCACTAAAAATTTAAATGCTACGCCCACCCCCCTTTCCAGACCTTTTACAAACTTTGAGCTAGAGTCATCAAACTAGGCAGGAAGATAGCTGGTTGCATCCCCATCTGCATCGGAGAATATTTAAGGCAGCGTAAACCCCTGCCGCATCCGTACCCCTTTGCAAACAGGCCTCTTTTTACCGGTTTTAATACTGGTAACGAGTATACCGTAGTCGGTTGCGTCCGACTGCAACGTTTCCACTTGTTCAAATAGTAGTTCGTTGTTCTAAATTGCTTTATATATTTGTACCACTCTTTAAACTACGTTTATATTGTGACTCAGTCATAATAGCACCATCCATATCCATAAAGCGCGAATGCAGTCCGGCAGATATAAATCGGTTACTTGCAGCAATGTTCAAGTGTGGTGCTGATTTCGTATCGTTTATTAGTTTTTCGCGATCTAACATCTCTTTCGCTCGTCCCAAATCGTGTAATATGAAGTGCTATGAAACGATGTTGAATGTTAAATGTGTTTTAGATTAAAAAAAAAATATTTATACCTTTGACATATCAGAACCCCGTAATCTTAGATACATCCAAAACAGACTGCTGTTTGCGTAGGTCAAGAATGTATCAAGTTTGATGTGCTCTTCAGTAGTCAATGTTTGAATGTCATGCGCTTTTAGTGCAATATCAAGGTATTTTTCCAAAATATTGAGGCACTCCGAAAAATTGTTTAATATAACAATTACTTGATCGTCATGATGATAGTCATTTAAAAGATTAGGAATCCGTATTTCCGTCATGAGTCTATTCAAGTCAAATTTTATTGTAGACAAAATAAATCCAATATGTTCCCATACGAAATTCTAGCAGAAACATCCACCAAGTCAATAGCTATCGATGCTCTTAATACTGGTGGAATGAAGTGCATGTGTATCGCTTGTCGATATTTTTATTTAATTTATTTTTCAGTGTCAAAATAGCGTCTCATGCAAATCTACTTCCCTTTAAAAACTAATAGGGTATTTCCTATACTTCGTTCCCGAAAATACCATCGGATGGTCACGAAAACTTTTTCCATTGGTCTGTAAATGAATCAGCTGTTCAGTTTTGATTCTGTGTTTGCTGCGCAAGAGTGGGCAAAAGGTCGAAAATGTAATATTTCTAATAACTAATAGCTTATTACCAATATTATTGGTTTGCCTTTAAAGCCCACATGCTTAATTGCTTATAATGCTGAAACAAAACAAGCCATTTAATACTGTTGCCATGCACATTGCAAAATATAGAAAAAGATAGCATCAAGCTTAGTGGTCATATGTAGGCACATCGAATAGATTTGCTTCTTATATAAAATAGGTTATTTAACGTCTTTAATAATATTATTAAGTATTCTATAAAATTAGTAGTCTTATAGGCTGTTTACATAAGCACTGCTTAATTGCGTTAAGGGCAGCAATTTATTTTTTCAATTCAAACTTAATAGGGGCCTAGTGGTGACAAAAAGTTGAGTTTATTTTAGAAAATAAGCGTTATAGCGCAATCACTTCGTGCTTCGTGCATTCGGGCTGCTTTTGCTGTACATTTGCACGGCGGAACCCACAGAGCAGTTCGGCTGTTGAGCCGAATGCGCGCTCTCGCATTATTTTAGTTTGCGATTAGACGCAGAGAGGCAGTCCACTGAGACGGTCGATCCACGCAGCTCTGCTGATTATATGCGTGTATGATTTACGTCTTTGATTTGCGTGTAGGGTTTTGTTATTTTTAGGTGGGTCTCTGAAAATTGAACAGCGTTGAGTGAATGTGTGTTCACATGCATGCATAAATGTTTATTTGTATGCATGTCAAGTGTACAAGAAGCTGTGTTTACAGGTTAGTGACTTCTAAGTGACTTACTTATTAAATTTATTAAAAAGCACTTATGAAATAATTTTAAAATTTTGCCATATAATTTATATGTATAATTATATCTACGATTGATGACTATATAACAAATTTATTTTCTATTAACATATAATTAAGTCATATCAAAACAATCGATGTAACATAAAGCATTTTTTACAAGCAGCAACAAAAATGTGTAAACACCCAAAAATCCATGAATTCATTTTTGTATGCCCACAAACAGCAACACTAGAAAATGCTATTGCGAAGAAGCTTATTTATCAAGTTTGCCGCTCGAAGCGTTAATTACATTGATATATGTAAGTTTATTAAACTATTATTTTTAGCAATTTCTCAATTATTATTTTAGCGCCAACTTATTCTAATCAAAATATCATTTATTACAAATATATTATTAAATTACATATCAACAATAGCACTTATATTATATTAGAATATCCAACACTCAACATTCGTCTGTTCATATTCTTATTCAACATGTACGCTATTTAAGTCTGTTAGTGCGCGTGTGTGTGTGTGTATTCACAAAAGAATCATAACAGAACTGCCGCACAAAATATTAAATCAACAATTTCAGCTTCTGCTTGAATCTGCCTTATGCAGTCCAACTTGGAAGGGCTCAACAGCCGACCTGCCCTGTGGGTTCCGCCGTGCAAATGTACAGCAAAAGCAGTCCGAATGCACGTAGCACGAAGTGATTGCTCTATAACGCTTTATTCTCAGTGATTAGATATACTCAAAAAGTGCCGGCAAATAAAAGAATAACAACTCATTGCATTACTTTTAATAATGCCAAGGTGGGTCTTTCAAGTGGCAGTCTTTTAATTTGGCAATATATTAAAGTTTGACGTGTGTGTTCCAAACACATTGGATTCAACACCTTATAAAAGAACAGTAATTGAGAAATAATTCTAGAATATATTTGAAGTAATAAACAACATTTTTGCAGACTTATCGCGGTTCATGAAAGTGGACCAGAGCAGCACATCCATAACAACGTAGGCAAAGCGACGTTGGCTGTTTTTAAAAGACACACACCCGGGTACAAATCCACTTTTGACTTTGACGCTAAAGTTAGGCTATTCAAACTTCGGATCTAGGAAGAATAGACATTTCTGAGTCGTTCAAGACCTAATTCATCCAAATCGGACTATTGGTTGAGGAGCTATGATCTTTTGCAAAAACCTTATACGACTTCACACCCCCGGGATACGTTTGTACCCCGTTTGTAAATAATAAGCAAGAAAAGCATTTATGATTGTTTTTTTATTAGAAAAATGAAAAATAAGATGAATAAATGTTAAATTTATGATTAATTATTAAAAAAAATATTAAATTTATATTAAATGGAAGAATTATCGTCACAAATAGTACATATTGTGTGTTCAGAGTGTTCAAGACACATCGGCTTCTTACATTTAGCGCACGTCTTCCTTGTCTTCCTACGCCGTTTTGTTTCTTGCAGGTAGCATAAATAGCAGGAGCCACTTACTGGTTTCGGTATACGTGCTGCGGCAGAGGTAGATGGTGCCGTGTTCAGCATGGTTTCAATTGGTCTGTTGAAGTATGCTTCAATAGCAATTTTTGTTGGAAAATTTCGCGTCACTTGGCGATTTAATGCTCTTTCCTCAATTATGGGCATACACAACGCCTCCGCCAAGCTGCGCAGGAAGTTCTTATGCATACTTGACCGAACAGGCAGCATTGGATTGTTAATTTTATAGACTATATATGCAGCCAGAGCTGTAATGTCTAACATATTGAAGAACATGGACAATGGCCAACGCTTCGTCATACGTTGTGTTGGATATTCGCTGAACAATTGATCCATTCTGTCCACGCCACCCTTGGTCATGTTATAAAATTCAATTATTTCTGGATTGCCACTTTCAGCTATCTGGCCATCGTAATGTAACGATGACAGCAAAGTTACAGTTTTGTTTTTTCGTGGCACATAAGAGCACATAGTCATATTGTTTTTAAACCCAAATATCGTTGACCCAATTGGCCTGTTCCTGTGCGCCTTCATTTCCGCAGGAATATAAGTTTTGTTTTTGCGAACAGTTCCAACGATTGTCAAATTCCACGTCAGAAGAAGTTCGGCTACTGGCAACGTCGTAAAAAAATTATCCATTGTAATATTCCGGCCACTCCCTTGATATCGGCCAGCCAAATCCTTAACAACTCGCTCACCTTGGTTTGTTTCCCGTCCGGTTGCAGGTTGGCCAGTATACATTTGTCCATGCAGTGGATAAGCATTTTTGGCATCGCAAATCCACCACACTTTTATGCCATATTTTGCAGGTTTAGAGGGTATGTATTGCGTAAAACGTGTGCGTCCACGGAAAGGAAATAATTGTTCGTCTATTGTAAGGAGTTCACTTGGCTTGTAATGTGCAGCAAGGTTGTGGTTCATCATCATCCACAACTCACTAATTGGTGCAGCTTTGTCCGTTTGTAGGCGTTCTGCACGAGTGTTCTTATGAAACATTTGAATGTCTGCTCAATAGACATCATTTGTGTGGACCTCGCTGGTCCGCAGCGTTCTCTTATGATGTTTTGTCTAAGTACTTGACGACTGACATTTGGTTCTTTGTTCCACTCAGTACCATCACGTGCAACAAATTTATTGACACTAGCAGAAACTACTTCATCTTCTTCATTTTCGTCATCTTCTTCATTTTCGTCATCTTCGTCATATTGTTCATAATCGCAGTCAATTTCACAAGGTATTTCAGACACAATTTCACCATCGTCATCACGAACAAACTCTTGAATTACATTCATGTCAAGCTCTTGCTCATCTTCAGAACCAGCTTCATAATTATAGTCGTCATTGCAAATGTCAACAAATATAGACTGTATATAAGCATCTCGCTGGTCGTCAGTTAGTCTGCATAAAACACAAAATTAGTATTTGTTTTCATTTTTTCTTATATTTTACAACTTTTACCTTCTATATGCTGCTGGTGATAAATATTCAGTTCTGTTTGAATCCATTTTATAATTATTAATTTTTGCTGTATATTTTACTTATATTTGACTTCTTTTTTTACTTCTTACACTTCTGAGCACCAAAATAATAATGATACTATCAACAACCAGCAGCCGCAAGATGAGCTTGTGTAAAAACAACCCTCAAAAACTAGATACATACACAAAAACCAGTTTTTCCAGCATATGTTGTGCCTACCTAACAACGACCTTCGCGACCTTTTTGCCTGTAACTCTTTAGCCAGATTGAATATTTGAATGAACTAAACGGCAAAATGATTGCAAGATGTTAAACTATGCATATGTACAGAGATAAATAATTATTTTGTTTTACTTTCATTAGAAACGCAAAAAAAAAACATGTAGTTATCGCATTAACTGACTTTATTTGCCTATATCTTTTGAACCAGGCAGAATATTCGAATGAAACAAAAAGTAAAACACTTGAAATATATTCTAAATTTAAATTAAAATAACATTAAAAATAAATATAATACGAATTTATTTTTTAACAATGAGAAAACGGCAAAATAAAGCAGTGGGCACAAACGTATCCCGGGTGTGTGAAGTTGAAGTTGCTTTTGGGTGTGTGTCGTACGTAAAATACATAAGATATGAAATAATATCAACGTAAGATAACCACAATAGCAATGCCATAGCCAAAATAATTTCAAAAAATTTGCTTGCTGTAGCACCAATTGCAAAGTGGTTAGAACAACCAACCAAGATTTTAACTTGTGTGGATTGTGTGACAACACGTAAAAAGACATCGGGTCCTAATCCACTTATTGTCCCCCCTGCACTGCCAACCAAACCCCTTCTGGTGCCTAACAATAATCCTCCGATTGGTTCCAATGCTAACCCACTTATGTTATTTAACTCCCCTGCAAGAAATTCCACCAATAACCTAGCCACTTTAATTTCTGATCCTATGCATGAGCCCTCCGGTTCTGCAGCTTGTGTGCCCATTAATCCCAATACAACTGGGGCTCACAAGCCTCTTGTCGTTATCCCACTAAATAAGTTTATTATTAGGATTAAGGCCACACAATCGCTACAGACCACCGGACGAGGATTGGCCAACCCGTCTGGGTGGTCACACAAGTTTGTGTAGTTTAATATCGCCCCTGAAAAATCTTTGTCCAAGCGCTTAATTCCGTGTGCTGGCTGCCAACCACACAACATACACCAAATCAGTTGCTGCCCCAGGCACAGTGGGCCAAGACCAGCAATCGGCCGTCAACAGAACTGAATTTATTTATTCGCATTACTCGCCTCTGCCCTTATTTATTTAATTTATTATTTAATTTATTATTTCTTTAATTTATTATTTCTTTAATTTATTATTTATTTAATTTATTATTTCTTTCTGTGTTTATGTTTATTGTTTAATTTGTTTTACGTTATTAGTATTTGTTTATTCGTTTATTCATTTAATTATATTTTTCTTTTTCATTTTTTTCTTTATTATGTTTATTTAACGTAAATTTAATTTTAAGAAAAACAAATGTTTATCATAATTATATATATATAAATAAATGAATGTGTCGTTATCGTTAATGTAAAAACATGTTTGAGTAGTGATTTATGTGTGGGTGGGACGAGTGTGTGATGTCGGGGTAAGTTGTTTGTGTTGTTAGTGTAGTATTAGGGAATTGGCGTAAAATGAAGAGAAAGCCAATTCATAGGTTGGGGGGGCTCATTGGGGGTGAATATTGAGATCTTTTTACCTTGTATGTCCTTAGTTGTCCCATTGTGCGAATTATCGCTGCTAGTTTGATTGTTGTTAGTTTTTTTGTAAAAATATAAATTTTTGTTACACCGGCCCACACTGTATCGAGGTCGTACTCATCCCTGGGTCACCGATTTGCTAGCTGGCTATCGACAGAGTGTTGGTAAGCAAAGGCCGGTTCATAACAAGTGGCGCCCAAAGGAAAAACTCAATGAAAGTCGCTAGTGAAGTCACAGTACAGTTCAGTTTATTGTTTCAGTTTACATGTTGTATGTTGGTTGTGTTATTAACTATACTCCACAATTTGCTGGCTCGCAGCAAGGTAGAATGCCTAAGCTGACGCAAAAAGTAACAGGAGAAGGTAGTTGAACACAAACGACGGACCACATGATAATGCCACATCCTTCAGTACCCAGGCGCATCCCAGCGTGGATCAGTACATCCAGCCGTAGTAGGGCCGATGATCTGAGGATTGGTGGGCAAAGTTAAAGTTCAGTTTTGTTTTAATATCCATACCTCAACTTACTTGTTTGTTTACCATATACGTGTTCATGCGACAGGGCGATGGTCCGAGTCATGTCCTTCAGGACCGGCATTGCGTTTCCTGCCAGGCCATGTACCGTATAGCATGTAGTTTCAATAGCCCAACTGTGATATAGGAATAGGACAACTTTTAGGATTAGGACCAATGTATGTACTGTGAAGGAGCTACTTAACTCCTGCACAACATTTATTATCTTTTTAGTTCATAGTTTTATTAAATTTGTATTAACCACGAAGGTATTTTAGTTTAAGGCCACGAAGGCACCAGCGTATAATAATAATAATTTAAGCTGACAAAACACGAATATTTATATTTAAGACACGGGGAACTCGGTCACAGGTTCCCGAACCAGAAATGATCAGCACTGACAGCGATGAGCAGCACTGATTGCTAACGGCAGAAGCAACAGCAAAGAAGCAACAGCAGCCGCGAAGCGGCGTAGTGAGAGCGGCTACAGCCGAAGCAACAGCAGAGAAAAACATCAGCAACAACAGCAGCCGCGAAGGGCCGTAGCGAGAGCGGCTACAGCCAAAGCAACAGCAGAAAACAGCGGCCGAAAGCAACAGCAGCCGCGAAGCGCCGTAGCGAGAGCGGCTACAGCCAAAGCAACAGCAGAAAACAGCGACCGAAAGCAACAGCAGCCGCGAAGCGGCGTAGTGAGAGCAGCTACAGCCGAAGCAACAGCAGAGAAGCACCCCACACACACCAACAGCCGCGAAAAACCGTAGAGAGAGAGCGGCTGCAGCCGAAGCCAGAGCAGAGGCCTCAGCGGCAGAGGATGGCCCGTGCCGAAAATGCAAAACGCCGGCAAATCAGTCGCTATCGGCCCACGCTCAAAAACGCAAGTGCGAGACACCAAGTACGGAAAAACAAAAAACAGCAGCAGCGACAACGTGGGTGACAGCGGCCAACGACAACGGGTGCGAAAACTACAAAGTTAAACGGCAACGAGGAGTACTAAAAGTATAAGGCTGGAACAGGGGTAAGCTGATCTTCGGTCTGCGGGGATCTAACTGGGCGGGCAATTGTCTTTGTTGCGGTGTGGTAGTAGTCTTTGTTAAATAAAAGAAGTGAAAACATAAAACAAGTGCGTTTTGCAAGCCCCCCCCCCACTCCGCTTCGCTGATAAAAGGCGCGCCGTATGGCTGTACAATATAAAGCAAGTGTGTTTTGCAAGTGTTCCCCCCCCCCCCCCCCCCCCCCCCGCTTCTCTGATAAAGGGCGTGCCGTATGGCCGCAACACGTGTTCCGAGCGCTCTCTGCACGTGTTGTGGTTATCCGGCACCGCACGGGACACCACGAGACCCAGCACGGCGCGTTTCGAAAGTTTATCTGCGCGTTGTGGTGAGTCTTGTAGGTGTCCTACAGTCCCGTCCGTTAGTGTTTGTTTCACTAGGCGGCTAGAGGCGTGCCGTATGGCCGCAACACGTGTTCCGAGCGTTTCTCTGCACGTTTTGTGGTTATCCGGCATCGCGCGGGGCACCACGAGACCCAACACGGCGCGTTCCGAGGGTTTCTCTGCGCGTTGTGGTGGGCCTTGTAGGTGTCCTACAGTCCCGTCCGTTAGTATTTGTTTCGCTAGGCGGCTAGAGGCGTGCCGTATGGCCGCAACACGTGTTCCGAGCGTTTCTCTGCACGTTTTGCTGTTATCCGGCATCGCACGGGGCGCCACGAGACCCAGCACAGCGCGTTCCGAGGGTTCTCTGCGCGTTGTGGTAGGTCTTGTAAGTGCCCTACCGCCTAATCTTGTGCATCTCTCGAGCGTTTCTCAAGGTGCGTAGGTTTGGATTTGTATGAGGGCTGCCGAAATACTCTCTGAGTCTCAGTATTTTATAAATTTTATTGTAAGATGATCCTGGTCTGAGCTGAGCCCTACCCCAGCCTTAGATCGCTACTTTACTGTTGGCGCCCGAGCAGGGACTCTGAGATTTAGGTATTTCGAGCATCTTATATTTATTTTTTTAACCAGTAAGAGCGAACATTTCATCCCCATATCAAAAAAAAAAGAAAAATATAAATAATAAATAAATAAATTTTTTTTTTTAAATTTAACCACGCGGCTAGCGACAAGCGACTAGTTTTTGTTTTTGTGTGCGTCGTTTTTTTTTTGCTGGCCATAACGCTACGCGTATTCTGGGTACAGTCGGGCATTTTTTTCTTTTTGCTGTTTTTGTTTTGCTAACCAAACCGCACGAGAGAACTGTCTCAACCATTTACTCTCCAAAGTACAGTAGGATCCAGCTTCCCTTTAACCATATTTTTTGCCGATTCCCAAATATTTTTCTGCGAGAGCACAGCAAAAGCCGACACAGCCGAGCTCTACCGCTGCTGATCACCGCCGCCGCGTCTCGGTCGCTACAGCAGCGGCTACAACACGACAGAGCAAAGCCGCAGGCGACTTACTCTCCAAGCCCAGGAGTAACAACTCAGCGACAGAGCCGTATCCCGATGACACCGACTGCAGAAGTGTGGGCAGCGCGTTCTCGCTGCCTATATAAGGCGGACCCCGGGACCTGAGTAGACAGTCATCGACACGGAGCCACCGAGGCAACAGCTAAGACAACGCGACGAAAAAAATAAAATCCTTTGAATATTAAAAAATCGTTTGAAAAATAAAATCCTTTGAAAATTAAAATCCTTTGAAAAATAAAATCCTTTGGAAATTAAAATTCTTTGAAAAATAAAATCCTTCGAAAAAATAAAATCTTTCGGGGAAAAAAAAAAAATAACCCTGCAACCCTAACGGATAAAACTAATCAGAAATACAACAGTGCAGCGATCGGCTTTTAACATGGGCGTGAAATGGATTTCCTTCCGTCGCAAGGACGAGCTACAGTGCCTAGCTGAGGAATTCAACCTGGGAACCACGGGTACCGTCGAGGACCTGCGTGCTCGAGTCTCCGCCTTCGTATCCCGGGGAGAGCATTCGGAGGAAATGCGGGATCGCTTGCACAAATTGGAAGTGAGCTATGGGGACTAAGCCAGCCCTCGGGATGCCCGCTCACCAGCTGCGTCTCCGGGTCCGACCGACAAAGTGCGCAAGGAGGAGTACCAACTCCAAGTGCCCGTGCCGACTCAGCCGATGGTAGCCCAGGCACCCACGCCTACAGGCACCCAGGCACCCATCGACCAGGCAAGCAGTAGCAGCATCGGTGCCGGGACTCAGAGAATAGGTCGCGAAGAGATTTCGTGCTCCATGCTGGCCGACAAGCTACGCAGCTGGGGTATCGGGTATGATGGCAACTCGGACCCACTCAGCTTCATGGAGAAACTGGAGGAGCGCGTAGCCTCATACCGGGTGAGTGTTGACCAGCTACCGCGAGCAATATCCGGTCTCTTTACCGGCCGGGCTGAAGGATGGTTCCGGACCTACAAGATGCAGGATGAGCCTTGGGAGTCAGTCAAGAGGGATTTCCTAGACTACTTCTTGCCGCCACGCTACTTTCAACGATTGGAGAGTACCATCCAGAATCGTTTACAGCGGCCGGGCGAACCTTTCAGGGATTACCTGATCGAACTGCGGCTGATGATGCAGCGTGCGCAATACTCACCGGAACGGGAACTGGAGAGGATATACGAGAACCTGTTACCGGAGTATCAACTGTTTACACGACGGCACGAATTTGAAACGTTGGCCGCATTGACCCAGCTGGTCACAAGCTACGAAACTGTCCGGGACCGCGACCCTCGGGGCTACGCAGCATTGTTGCCGGCAAGCGGGCCGACAAAACTGGTACAGGCCCATAACGGACAGGGTAACCAGGAGCCTAGGGGTTACGCAACGGTGGTGCCGACAAGCGCGCCAACAACACCGGTACCAAATCATACACCAGAGACCGCGAACAAGGTAACTGGGACCTGACGGTTCCCACAAGGAACACCGAAGCAACGACGTCACAAGTCACGGGCGAAGCAATAGACGTGAAGCGAGCATGTCGGAATTGCGGAGACATCGGGCACTTCTCTAAGGACTGTCGCAATCCCCAGCTGTTATTCTGCTGGGACTGTGGCCGCCGAGGGATCCGCACCATTGGATGCTGCCGCGTCGCCAGATCGGGAAACGGGCAGCGCCTCCGTCCAACCGAGGACAGGTCGGAGAGCAGCAGCGACTGGAGCCCTCGTCAGTAGCTCACCCGTTACGTTTGGAGGAGGGGAGGATCGCAGCTCTGGTGACCATAGGGGACACCCCGGTAGAAGCAACACTGGACACCAGAGCCACTCGGTCGTTCATCAGTGAACGGTTGGCAAGGATTGTCGGGACAAAGGATAACATTCGGGATATGCGGGTGAGAATAATCCTTGCGGATGGCTCGCCAAAGGAGATAACCAGAGCAATAATGGTGAAGATAATGCTCGACGAACGGGAGGCAGTGGTGCCTCTGCTGGTGATACCAACAATCCTGGATGACGTTATCCTAGGCATTGCGGCCGAGCCTTCTTGCAACTGGTACAGATGCCCGATCCTCAAACGTTCCCGTTGCTGACGACCCCGTTCCACCCAACGACTCACATGACAACGCAGGATGCACACGACAGCGTGATGGCCAACCTCGTCGAGACAGCGCAGGCTGGCGCTGCAAAAACGCAGGATGCAAGCAACACCGAGCCGGCTGACTTCGTAGAGACAGGGCAGGCAACAGGATTGACAACGCAGGATGCACACGACAGCGGGGTGACAAATCTCCTCGAGACAGCACAGGCTGGCGCTGAAACAACGCAGGATGCAAGCAGTACCGAGCCAGCCGACTTCGTAAAGACAGTGTGGGCAACAAGATCGTCAACGCCGGAGGCACACGACGCCAAGCTAGCCGACTTCGTAGAAACAGTGCAGGCAACCGGATCAGCAGCGCAGGAGGCACAACGACGACAACCAGTCTACAAAGGGTACACCTTGGAACCATTGGCCGATGCTTGCAAGGCCCGACGAACGAACCCGTTTCGGACACAGCCCCGAACACTACCGAACATCAGGGAAGAACAGGAACCGGAGCAACGAGAAGTTCCAATCAGCCTGGCTACTGTCGCAACTGACACAGAAGGCGAAAAACAGGCAACCGAAGTACATACGACGGAACCGGAATTGCCCACCTGGGTCTGTGTCTTCTTGGCAAGGCAGCTCGATAAGTTCGAGAACCTGAGGGGAGTATCCAACATTGCCGAGCATTCTATAATCTTGAAGGATGACAAGCCAGTAAAGCAACGGTACTTCCCCAAAAACCCGGCAATGCAGAAGATCATAAACGACCAAGTCGACGAGCTACTGGAGAACGGCCAGATCGAACCATCGAAAAGCCCACACAGCGCACCCATCGTGCTGGTGCGTAAGAAAACGGGTGAGATGCGAATGTGCGTAGACTTTCGGCAGTTGAATGCTCGGTCGGTGCCAGACGCGTACCCCTTGCCGCGAATCAACCACATATTGGAGCGCCTGCGAAATG
Source organism: Scaptomyza flava (assembly GCA_030179655.1). Taxonomy (NCBI): domain Eukaryota; kingdom Metazoa; phylum Arthropoda; class Insecta; order Diptera; family Drosophilidae; genus Scaptomyza; species Scaptomyza flava. The sequence goes on from JARNME010000188.1 coordinate 1,521,991, forward strand.
CTAAATACATTTCCACGTTGGATTTAAAAAGCTGATATTGGCAAATTCCAATGGCAAAAGGGAGCCGAGAGTACACCGCATTTACCGTCCCAGGGAGAGGTCTTTTCCAGTGGAAAGTCATGCCTTTTGGACTCCACTCAGCCCCCGCAACGTTCCAGCGTGCCTTGGACAGCGTCATAGGACCGGCAATGGAACCCTACGCTTTCGCGTACTTAGATGACATCATAGTCATCGGGGCTACTTTGGAAGAACACGTGGATAACCTGCGTGAGGTATTCCGCCGACTACTGGTCGCGAACTTAAGGTTGAATCAGAAGAAGTGCGCATTCTTTCAACGGGAGCTGGTGTACTTAGGACACATGATAAGCGACACGGGAATACACACGGATCCGGCCAAAATCGCAGCAGTGCAACGCTTAACGCCGCCAACAACACCCAAAGAGCTGCGACGGTGTATAGGATTGGCAACCTGGTATCGCCGGTTCGTTCCTAACTTCGCCACCATCACGCAACCAATGACGAACCTCCTACGAAAGACCAAGAAGTGGATATGGGGCGAAGAACAGCAAGCGGCATTCGAAGATTTGAAGGACAAGCTAACAAAAGCGCCGGTCTTGGCGTGCCCCGACTTCACGCAGAAGTTTACACTCCAAACTGACGCCAGCGACTACGGACTCGGGGCCGTGCTGACACAAAGCAAGGTACACAAGGTACATCAGGAGGTGCGCCCAGTGCCAGAAGTTCAAAGTGAGTCAGACCAAACCAGCGGGACACATGCACACGAGACAAGCCCAGGGACCGTTCGACATACTTTGCGCGGATTTCATGGGGCCACTCCCGAGATCCAAACACGGAAACACCAGTCTCTTGGTCTTCTTTGATGTGTTTTCCAAAAGGGTAGCGCTAATACCCTTACGGAAGGCTACTACCGACCAGCTGGAAAAGGCGTTTAGGGAAAGAATACTCTGCCGATTTGGTGTACCGCGGAAATTCGTGTGCGATAACGGCACACAATTCACAAGTCAATCGTTCAAGAAGTTCTGCAAGACGGCAGGAATGACTTTGGAACACACGGCCCCGTACACCCCGCAGCAGAACCCCACGGAGAGGGCAAACAGAACCATAAAGACAATGGTAGCGCAGTACATAGATGGAGACCAAGGCACTTGGGACGAACTATTGCCGGAACTGAGCCTGGCAATCAACAGCAGCACATCCGACACCACAGGCTTTAGCCCCGCTTTTCTCGTCCAGGGCCGAGAACCCAGGCTACCGGGAAACCTCTACGAGGAAGTCACGCCCGGACTAGCAGAACACACGGAAGACCCGACCGCGAAGGCTGAAAAACTCAAGGACATTTTCAAAGTAGTGCGCCAGAACACACAACGGGCTTCGCTAGAACAAAGCAAATGTTACAACCTCCGAAGGCGAGAATGGAGACCGACTCTCGGCGCACAAGTGCTGATACGACAACATCACCTCTCTAAGGCCACCGAGGGATTCGTAGCAAAGCTGGCCGCCAAATTCGACGGGCCATACAAGGTAGTCAAGTTTATATCACCAAACATAGTGCGACTGCAAAGCTTGACCGGCCGACAACGGAAAACAGCGAGCCTGGCCGATCTCAAGGAATTCCATGCAGACGACAACAACACCAGCAACGACGACACCAGAAACAATTAACCGGCAAGTAACAAAGTCACGGGGGCCACTTCTATTGGTGAGCCCATAGAACGTCCCCGCCCCAAAAAGGGGAAAACCCACTAACAAACCTTAAGATAGCTAGTAAGAACACGATTTGTAATACACCACACCGCAGAGCTAGGTCATGGGGTTAGATAAATAGTCAAGAGTACACAACATACCTTTACTCCCTAAATCTAGCACAAATAGCACCAAGTCTTTGGAAGACGAGCCGGACGCACGACCCTTGGGGGCAAAGGACGTAGCGATGGGACGTCTCTGGGGTCAGCCGTTACGGGAGGAACAGTTGCGTAGGCTAAGCGTAGAAGAGAACTGGCACCCGGAGCCAGTACCCTTGGGAGTACGAATGCACAGCGTGCAAGGCTGGATCAACAACACCTGCCAATTCAACACAGACGTGATTTCTCTCAGCTCCGAGTCGGATGTCGCACCTCATGGTAGGTTTGGAACCGGTGGAGTGAGAGCCCCCCTGAACTGGGACTTGACAGAGCTAAACCGCCGTGCAGAGGAGGACGATCGCAGCACCATACCACGCTCGGTAGGCACTATCGATGAGGAATCTCTGGGCGAGGTGGACCCCGAGAACCAGGAAAGCCCAATAGCTGCAACCCCAGGAGGATCCACAGCGAGCACCATGAGCTCGGCAGCATACCGACTCGCCGTACGCTATGGCGATATGGGCTACCCGCCACCATACCCATGCAGCCCACCACCAGCATACGGGTCATGGGCACTGGACGACCAGGGAACCCTGCGGGCAAGCAATTGGTCCGACATTACCTCGGTAACCCCCGACACACGACCAACAGCATCAGTGGAGCCCGGCCGCGAACCACAGGCGTGGACCATCGCAGAAAAGGAGGACGAAGGCAGCATAGCCACCCACGTGCCACTCGAGGGGAGGTCGCCGATTGGTTGATGTCCGTGCTAGAGGAGCACCCAACCGTCGGCGAGGTTCTGGTCAACCAGATAGCCGAAGGCGACGTAGTCGTAGGCGAAGGAACTCCTGAGGAGCACCCAACTTGCGAAGAGTGGACTACGGCACCGGAGGATTGGCGAGTCGGTCCAGAACCTCGTCAGCTGCCGTCACAAGTCATCAACTTCGTGAGAACATACCTAAGCCAACCCGACGCACGATTGGGAGTCCGGAATCTTAAGAAGATCGGCCCCCACACCTTCCGCTATAGCGTCAACAGGTCGCGACAGGTAACGATAGCGCTTCTCAACCCCGAGGAAGGGAGGGAGTGTGAAGGAGCTACTTAACTCCTGCACAACATTTATTATCTTTTTAGTTCATAGTTTTGTTAAATTTGTATTAACCACGAAGGTATTTTAGTTTAAGGCCACGAAGGCACCAGCGTATAATAATAATTTAAGCTGACAAAACACGAATATTTATATTTAAGACACGGGGAACTGGGTCACAGGTTCACGAACCAGAAATGATCAGCACTGACAGCGATGAGCAGCACTGATTGCTAACGGCCGAAGCAACAGCAAAGAAGCAACAGCAAAGAAGCAACAGCAGCCGCGAAGCGCCGTAGTGAGAGCGGCTACAGCCGAAGCAACAGCAGAGAAAAACATCAGCAACAACAGCAGCCGCGAAGGGCCGTAGCGAGAGCGGCTACAGCCAAAGCAACAGCAGAAAACAGCGGCCGAAAGCAACAGCAGCCGCGAAGCGCCGTAGCGAGAGCGGCTACAGCCAAAGCAACAGCAGAAAAAAGCGACTGAAAGCAACAGCAGCCGCGAAGCGGCGTAGTGAGAGCAGCTACAGCCGAAGCAACAGCAGAGAAGCACCCCACACACACCAACAGCCGCGAAAAACCGTAGACAGAGAGAGCGGCTGCAGCCGAAGCCAGAGCAGAGGCCTTAGCGGCAGAGGATGGCCCGTGCCGAAAATGCAAAACGCCGGCAAATCAGTCGCGATCGGCCCACGCTCAAAAACGCAAGTGCGAGACACCAAGTGCGGAAAAACAAAGAACAGCAGCAGCGACAACGTGGGTGGCAGCGGCCAACGACAACGGGTGCGAAAACTACAAAGTTAAACGGCAACGAGGAGTACTAAAAGTATAAGGCTGGAACAGGGGTAAGCTGATCTTCGGTCTGCGGGGATCTAACTGGGCGGGCAATTGTCTTTGTTGCGGTGTGGTAGTAGTCTTTGTTAAATAAAAGAAGCGAAAACTTAAAACAAGTGCGTTTTGCAAGTGCCCCCCCCCCCACTCCGCTTCGCTGATAAAAGGCGCGCCGTATGGCCGCAACACGTGTTCCGAGCGCTCTCTGCACGTGTTGTGGTACCGAGGGTTTTTCTGCGCGTTGTGGTGAGTCTTGTAGGTGTCCTACAGTCCCGTCCGTTAGTGTTTGTTTTACTAGGCGGCTAGAGGCGTGCCGTATGGCCGCAACACGTGTTCCGAGCGTTTCTCTGCACGTTTTGTGGTTATCCGGCATCGCACGGGGCACCACGAGACCCAACACGGCGCGTTCCGAGGGTTTCTCTGCGCGTTGTGGTGGGCCTTGTAGGTGTCCTACAGTCCCGTCCGTTAGTATTTGTTTCGCTAGGCGGCTAGAGGCGTGCCGTATGGCCGCAACACGTGTTCCGAGCGTTTCTCTGCACGTTTTGTGGTTATCCGGCATCGCGCGGGGCACCACGAGACCCAACACGGCGCGTTCCGAGGGTTTCTCTGCGCGTTGTGGTGGGCCTTGTAGGTGTCCTACAGTCCCGTCCGTTAGTGTTTGTTTCACTAGGCGGCTAGAGGCGTGCCGTATGGCCGCAACACGTGTTCCGAGCGTTTCTCTGCACGTTTTGTGGTTATCCGGCACCGCGCGGGGCACCACGAGATCCAACACGGCGCGTTCCGAGGGTTCTCTGCGCGTTGTGGTAGGCCTTGTAAGTGCCCTACCGCCTAATCTTGTGCATCTCTCGAGCGTTTCTCGAGGTGCGTAGGTTTGGATTTGTATGAGGGCTGCCGAAATACTTACTCTCTGAGTCTCGGTATTTTATAAATTTTATTGTAAGATGATCCTGGTCTGAGCTGAGCCCTACCCCAGCCTTAGATCGCTACTTTACTGTTGGCGCCAGAGCAGGGACTCTGAGATTTAGGTATTTCGAGCATCTCATATTTTTTTTTTTTTAACCAGTAAGAGCGAACATTTCATCCCCAAATCAAAAAAAAAAAGAAAAATATAAATAATAAATAAATAAATTTTTTTTTTTTAAATTTAACCACGCGGCTAGCGACAAGCGACTAGTTTTTGTTTTTGTGTGCGTCGTTTTTTTTTGCTGGCCATAACGCTACGCGTATTCTGGGTACAGTCGGGCATTTTTTTCTTTTTGTTGTTTTTGTTTTGCTAACCAAACCGCACGAGAGAACTGTCTCAACCATTTACTCTCCAAAGTACAGTAGGATCCAGCTTCCCTTTAACCATTTTTTTTGCCGATGCCCAAATATTTTTCTGCGAGAGCACAGCAAAAGCCGACACAGCCGAGCCCTACCGCTGCCGATCACCGCCGCCGCGTCTCGGTCGCTACAGCAGCGGCTACAACACGACAGAGCAGAGCCGCAGGCGACTTACTCTCCAAGCCCAGGAGTAACCACTCAGCGACAGAGCCGTATCCCGATGACACCGACTGCAGAAGTGTGGGCAGCGCGTTCTCGCTGCCTATATAAGGCGGACCCCGGGACCTGAGTAGACAGTCATCGACACGGAGCCACCGAGGCAACAGCTAAGACAACGCGACGAAAAAAATAAAATCCTTTGAATATTAAAAAATCGTTTGAAAAATAAAATCCTTTGAAAATTAAAATCCTTTGAAAAATAAAATCCTTTGGAAATTTAAATCCTTTGAAAAATAAAATCCTTCGAAAAAATAAAATCTTTCGGGGAAAAAAAAAAAAATAACCCTGCAACACTAACGGATAAAACTAATCAGAAATACAACAGTGCAGCGATCGGCTTTTAACATGGGCGTGAAATGGATTTCCTTCCGTCGCAAGGACGAGCTACAGTGCCTAGCTGAGGAATTCAACCTGGGAACCACGGGTACCGTCGAGGACCTGCGTGCTCGAGTCTCCGCCTTCGTATCCCGGGGAGAGCATTCGGAGGAAATGCGGGATCGCTTGCACAAATTGGAAGTGAGCTATGGGGACTAAGCCAGCCCTCGGGATGCCCGCTCACCAGCTGCGTCTCCGGGTCCGACCGACAAAGTGCGCAAGGAGGAGTACCAACTCCAAGTGCCCGTGCCGACTCAGCCGATGGTAGCCCAGGCACCCACGCCTACAGGCACCCAGGCACCCATCGACCAGGCAAGCAGTAGCAGCATCGGTGCCGGGACTCAGAGAATAGGTCGCGAAGAGATTTCGTGCTCCATGCTGGCCGACAAGCTACGCAGCTGGGGTATCGGGTATGATGGCAACTCGGACCCACTCAGCTTCATGGAGAAACTGGAGGAGCGCGTAGCCTCATACCGGGTGAGTGTTGACCAGCTGCCGCGAGCAATATCCGGTCTCTTTACCGGCCGGGCTGAAGGATGGTTCCGGACCTACAAGATGCAGGATGAGCCTTGGGAGTCAGTCAAGAGGGATTTCCTAGACTACTTCTTGCCGCCACGCTACTTTCAACGATTGGAGAGTACCATCCAGAATCGTTTACAGCGGCCGGGCGAACCTTTCAGGGATTACCTGATCGAACTGCGGCTGATGATGCAGCGTGCGCAATACTCACCGGAACGGGAACTGGAGAGGATATACGAGAACCTGTTACCGGATTATCAACTGTTTACACGACGGCACGAATTTGAAACGTTGGCCGCATTGACCCAGCTGGTCACAAGCTACGAAACTGTCCGGGACCGCGACCCTCGGGGCTACGCAGCATTGTTGCCGGCAAGCGGGCCGACAAAACTGGTACAGGCCCATAACGGACAGGGTAACCAGGAGCCTAGGGGTTACGCATCGGTGGTGCCCACAAGCGCGCCAACAACACCGGTACCAAATCATAGCACCAGAGACCGCGAACAAGGTATCCGGGACCTGACGGTTCCCACAAGGAACACCGAAGCAACGACGTCACAAGTCACGGGCGAAGCAATTGACGTGGAGCGAGCATGTCGGAATTGCGGAGACATCGGGCACTTCTCTATGGACTGTCGCAATCCCCAGCTGTTATTCTGCTGGGACTGTGGCCGCCGAGGGATCCGCACCATTGGATGCTGCCGCGTCGCCAGATCGGGAAACGGGCAGCGCCTCCGTCCAACCGAGGACAGGTCGGAGAGCAGCAGCGACTGGAGCCCTCGTCAGTAGCTCACCCGTTACGTTTGGAGGAGGGGAGGATCGCAGCTCTGGTGACCATAGGGGACACCCCGGTAGAAGCAACACTGGACACCAGAGCCACTCGGTCGTTCATCAGTGAACGGTTGGCAAGGATTGTCGGGACAAAGGATAACATTCGGGATATGCGGGTGAGAATAATCCTTGCGGATGGCTCGCCAAAGGAGATAACCAGAGCAATAATGGTGAAGATAATGCTCGACGAACGGGAGGCAGTGGTGCCTCTGCTGGTGATACCAACAATCCTGGATGACGTTATCCTAGGCATTGCGGCCGAGCCTTCTTGCAACTGGTACAGATGCCCGATCCTCAAACGTTCCCGTTGCTGACGACCCCGTTCCACCCAACGACTCACATGACAACGCAGGATGCACACGACAGCGTGATGGCCAACCTCGTCGAGACAGCGCAGGCTGGCGCTGCAAAAACGCAGGATGCAAGCAACACCGAGCCGGCTGACTTCGTAGAGACAGGGCAGGCAACAGGATTGACAACGCAGGATGCACACGACAGCGTGATGGCCAACCTCGTCGAGACAGCGCAGGCTGGCGCTGCAACAACGCAGGATGCAAGCAACACCGAGCCGGCCGACTTCGTAGAGACAGGGCAGGCAACAGGATTGACAACGCAGGATGCACACGACAGCGTGATGGCCAACCTCGTGGAGACAGCGCAGGCTGGCGCTGCAACAACGCAGGATGCAAGCAGCACCGAGTCGGCCGACTTCGTAGAGACAGGGCAGGCAACAGGATTGACAACGCAGGATGCACACGACAGCGTGATGGCCAACCTCGTCGAGACAGCGCAGGCTGGCGCTGCAACAACGCAGGATGCAAGCAACACCGAGCCGGCCGACTTCGTAGAGACAGGGCAGGCAACAGGATTGACAACGCAGGATGCACACGACAGCGGGGTGACAAATCTCCTCGAGACAGCGCAGGCTGGCGCTGAAACAACGCAGGATGCAAGCAGTACCGAGCCAGCCGACTTCGTAAAGACAGTGTGGGCAACAAGATCGTCAATGCCGGAGGCACACGACGCCAAGCTAGCCGACTTCGTAGAAACAGTGCAGGCAACCGGATCAGCAGCGCAGGAGGCACAACGACGACAACCAGTCTACAAAGGGTACACCTTGGAACCATTGGCCGATGCTTGCAAGGCCCGACGAACGAACCCGTTTCGGACACAGCCCCGAACACTACCGAACATCAGGGAAGAACAGGAACCGGAGCAACGAGAAGTTCCAATCAGCCTGGCTACTGTCGCAACTGACACAGAAGGTGAAAAACAGGCAACCGAAGTACATACGACGGAACCGGAATTGCCCACCTGGGTCTGTGTCTTCTTGGCAAGGCAGCTCGATAAGTTCGAGAACCTGAGGGGAGTATCCAACATTGCCGAGCATTCTATAATCTTCAAGGATGACAAGCCAGTAAAGCAACGGTACTTCCCCAAAAACCCGGCAATGCAGAAGATCATAAACGACCAAGTCGACGAGCTACTGGAGAACGGCCAGATCGAGCCATCGAAAAGCCCACACAGCGCACCCATCGTGCTGGTGCGTAAGAAAACGGGTGAGATGCGAATGTGCGTAGACTTTGAAGCAGTTGAATGCTCGGTCGGTGCCAGACGCGTACCCCTTGCCGCGAATCAACCACATATTGGAGCGCCTGCGAAATGCTAAATACATTTCCACGTTGGATTTAAAAAGCGGATATTGGCAAATTCCAATGGCAAAAGGGAGCCGAGAGTACACCGCATTTACCGTCCCAGGGAGACTCCTTTCCAGTGGAAAGTCATGCCTTTTGGACTCCACTCAGCCCCCGCAACGTTCCAGCGTGCCTTGGACAGCGTCATAGGACCGGCAATGGAACCCTACGCTTTCGCGTACTTAGATGACATCATAGTCATCGGGGCTACTTTGAAAGAACACGTGGATAACCTGCGTGAGGTATTCCGCCGACTACTGGTCGCGAACTTAAGGTTGAATCAGAAGAAGTGCGCATTCTTTCAACGGGAGCTGGTGTACTTAGGTCACATGATAAGCGACACGGGAATACACACGGATCCGGCCAAAATCGCAGCAGTGCAACGCTTAACGCCGCCAACAACACCCAAAGAGCTGCGACGGTGTATAGGATTGGCAACCTGGTATCGCCGGTTCGTTCCTAACTTCGCCACCATCACGCAACCAATGACGAACCTCCTACAAAAGAACAAGAAGTGGATATGGGGCGAAGAACAGCAAGCGGCATTCGAAGATTTGAAGGACAAGCTAACAAAAGCGCCGGTCTTGGCGTGCCCCGACTTCACGCAGATGTTCACACTCCAAACTGACGCCAGCGACTACGGACTCGGGGCCGTGCTGACACAAAGCTTGCCGGAATGAGAACGAGTGATAGCCTATGCAAGTCGACGTCTTCTTCGAGCCGAGGAGAATTGCTCAGCTACGGAGAAGGAGTGCTTAGCAATTGTCTGGGCAATCAGGGAGTTACGCTGCTACCTGGAGGGCTACCATTTCGAAGTCATCACGGTTCACCTCGCGTTGAAGTGGCTGAACTCGATCGACAATCCAACTGGGAGAATCGCGCGCTGGGAACTGGGGTTGCAGCAGTACCAGTTCGACGTAACGTACAGACGAGGCAGATACAACGTAGTCGCAGACGCGCTTTCCAGACAACCGTTGGAAACCTTGCAGCGAGTACAGGAAGAAGCCCCGAAGTGCCCATGGTTGCTACGGTTAAGCAGGAGAATGACACAGACACCCGAGAAGTTCGCAGAGTACATACACGAAAACGGGCAGATCTACCGACAAACGGGACAACGGCCTCCCGAGGAAAAACACGTGACTTGGAAACTTTGCGTCGCCATCGACAACCGACAGCGGGTTTTGGAAGAATGCCATGATCACCCGACAGCAGGACATCTGGGAATTCGGAAGACGGTGACACGGATAGCCCAACGATACTACTGGCCAGGCATTTTTCGCGACGTGACAAGGTACATCAGGAGGTGCGCCCAGTGCCAGAAGTTCAAAGTGAGTCAGACCAAACCAGCGGGACACATGCACACGAGACAAGCCCAGGGACCGTTCGACATACTTTGCGCGGATTTCATGGGGCCACTCCCGAGATCCAAACACGGAAACACCAGTCTCTTGGTCTTCTTTGATGTGTTTTCCAAAAGGGTAGAGCTAATACCCTTACGGAAGGCTACTACCGACCAGCTGGAAAAGGCGTTTAGGGAAAGAATACTCTGCCGATTTGGTGTACCGCGGAAATTCGTGTGCGATAACGGCACACAATTCACAAGTCAATCGTTCAAGAAGTTCTGCAAGACGGCAGGAATGACTTTGGAACACACGGCCCCGTACACCCCGCAGCAGAACCCCACGGAGAGGGCAAACAGAACCATAAAGACAATGGTAGCGCAGTACATAGATGGAGACCAAGGCACTTGGGACGAACTATTGCCGGAACTGAGCCTGGCAATCAACAGCAGCACATCCGACACCACAGGCTTTAGCCCCGCTTTTCTCGTCCAGGGCCGAGAACCCAGGCTACCGGGAAACCTCTACGAGGAAGTCACGCCCGGACTAGCAGAACACACGGAAGACCCGACCGCGAAGGCTGAAAAACTCAAGGACATTTTCAAAGTAGTGCGCCAGAACACACAACGGGCTTCGCTAGAACAAAGCAAATGTTACAACCTCCGAAGGCGAGAATGGAGACCGACTCTCGGCGCACAAGTGCTGATACGACAACATCACCTCTCTAAGGCCACCGAGGGATTCGCAGCAAAGCTGGCCGCCAAATTCGACGGGCCATACAAGGTAGTCAAGTTTATATCACCAAACATAGTGCGACTGCAAAGCTTGACCGGCCGACAACGGAAAACAGCGAGCCTGGCCGATCTCAAGGAATTCCATGCAGACGACAACAACACCAGCAACGACGACACCAGAAACAATTAACCGGCAAGTAACAAAGTCACGGGGGCCACTTCTATTGGTGAGCCCATAGAACGTTCCCGCCCCAAAAAGGTGAAAACCCACTAACAAACCTTAAGATAGCTAGTAAGAACACGATTTGTAATACACCACACCGCAGAGCTAGGTCATGGGGTTAGATAAATAGTCAAGAGTACACAACATACCTTTACTCCCTAAATCTAGCACAAATAGCACCAAGTCTTTGGAAGACGAGCCGGACGCACGACCCTTGGGGGCAAAGGACGTAGCGATGGGACGTCTCTGGGGTCAGCCGTTACGGGAGGAACAGTTGCGTAGGCTAAGCGTAGAAGAGAACTGGCACCCGGAGCCAGTACCCTTGGGAGTACGAATGCACAGCGTGCAAGGCTGGATCAACAACACCTGCCAATTCAACACAGACGTGATTTCTCTCAGCTCCGAGTCGGATGTCGCACCTCATGGTAGGTTTGGAACCGGTGGAGTGAGAGCCCCCCTGAACTGGGACTTGACAGAGCTAAACCGCCGTGCAGAGGAGGACGATCGCAGCACCATACCACGCTCGGTAGGCACTATCGATGAGGAATCTCTGGGCAAGGTGGACCCCGAGAACCAGGAAAGCCCAATAGCTGCAACCCCAGGAGGATCCACAGCGAGCACCATGAGCTCGGCAGCATACCGACTCGCCGTACGCTATGGCGATATGGGCTACCCGCCACCATACCCATGCAGCCCACCACCAGCATACGGGTCATGGGCACTGGACGACCAGGGAACCCTGCGGGCAAGCAATTGGTCCGACATTACCTCGGTAACCCCCGACACACGACCAACAGCATCAGTGGAGCCCGGCCGCGAACCACAGGCGTGGACCATCGCAGAAAAGGAGGACGAAGGCAGCATAGCCACCCACGTGCCACTCGAGGGGGAGGTCGCCGATTGGTTGATGTCCGTGCTAGAGGAGCACCCAACCGTCGGCGAGGTTCTGGTCAACCAGATAGCCGAAGGCGACGTAGTCGTAGGCGAAGGAACTCCTGAGGAGCACCCAACTTGCGAAGAGTGGACTACGGCACCGGAGGATTGGCGAGTCGGTCCAGAACCTCGTCAGCTGCCGTCACAAGTCATCAACTTCGTGAGAACATACCTAAGCCAACCCGACGCACGATTGGGAGTCCGGAATCTTAAGAAGATCGGCCCCCACACCTTCCGCTATAGCGTCAACAGGTCGCGACAGGTAACGATAGCGCTTCTCAACCCCGAGGAAGGGAGGGAGTGTGAAGGAGCTACTTAACTCCTGCACAACATTTATTATCTTTTTAGTTCATAGTTTTGTTAAATTTGTATTAACCACGAAGGTATTTTAGTTTAAGGCCACGAAGGCACCAGCGTATAATAATAATAATTTAAGCTGACAAAACACGAATATTTATATTTAAGACACGGGGAACTGGGTCACAGGTTCACGAACCAGAAATGATCAGCACTGACAGCGATGAGCAGCACTGATTGCTAACGGCCGAAGCAACAGCAAAGAAGCAACAGCAAAGAAGCAACAGCAGCCGCGAAGCGGCGTAGTGAGAGCGGCTACAGCCGAAGCAACAGCAGAGAAAAACATCAGCAACAACAGCAGCCGCGAAGGGCCGTAGCGAGAGCGGCTACAGCCAAAGCAACAGCAGAAAACAGCGGCCGAAAGCAACAGCAGCCGCGAAGCGCCGTAGCGAGAGCGGCTACAGCCAAAGCAACAGCAGAAAAAAGCGACTGAAAGCAACAGCAGCCGCGAAGCGGCGTAGTGAGAGCAGCTACAGCCGAAGCAACAGCAGAGAAGCACCCCACACACACCAACAGCCGCGAAAAACCGTAGAGAGAGAGAGCGGCTGCAGCCGAAGCCAGAGCAGAAACCTTAGCGGCAGAGGATGGCCCGTGCCGAAAATGCAAAACGCCGGCAAATCAGTCGCGATCGGCCCACGCTCAAAAACGCAAGTGCGAGACACCAAGTGCGGAAAAACAAAGAACAGCAGCAGCGACAACGTGGGTGGCAGCGGCCAACGACAACGGGTGCGAAAACTACAAAGTTAAACGGCAACGAGGAGTACTAAAAGTATAAGGCTGGAACAGGGGTAAGCTGATCTTCGGTCTGCGGGGATCTAACTGGGCGGGCAATTGTCTTTGTTGCGGTGTGGTAGTAGTCTTTGTTAAATAAAATAAGTGAAAACATAAAACAAGTGCGTTTTGCAAGTGCCCCCCCCACTCCGCTTCGCTGATAAAAGGTGCGCCGTATGGCTGTACAATATAAAGCAATTGTGTTTTGCAAGTGTTTCCCCCCCCCCCCCCCCCCCCACCCGCTTCTCTGATAAAGGGCGTGCCGTATGGCCGCAACACGTGTTCCGAGCGCTCTCCTCACGTGTTGTGGTTATCCGGCACCGCACGGGACAACACGAGACCCAGTACGGCGCGTTCCGAAAGTTTCTCTGCGCGTTGTGGTGAGTCTTGTAGGTGTCCTACAGTCCCGTCCGTTAGTATTTGTTTCGCTATGCGACTAGAGGCGTGCCGTATGGCCGCAACACGTGTTCCGAGCGTTTCTCTGCACGTTTTGCGGTTAGCCGGCATCGCGCGGGGCACCACGAGACCCAACACGGCGCGTTCCGAGGGTTTCTCTGCGCGTTGTGGTGGGCCTTGTAGGTGTCCTACAGTTCCGTCCGTTAGTATTTGTTTCGCTAGGCGACTAGAGGCGTGCCGTATGGCCGCAACACGTGTTCCGAGCGTTTCTCTGCACGTTTTGCGGTTATCCGGCATCGCACGGGGCACCACGAGACCCAACACGGCACGTTCCGAGGGTTTCTCTGCGCGTTGTGATGAGTCTTGTAGGTGTCCTACAGTCCCGTCCGTTAGTATTTGTTTCGCTAGGCGGCTAGAGGCGTGCCGTATGGCCGCAACACGTGCTCCGAGCGTTTCTCTGCACGTTTTGCGGTTATCCGGCATCGCAAGGGGCGCCACGAGACCCAGCACAGCGCGTTCCGAGGGTTCTCTGCGCGTTGTGGTGGGTCTTGTAAGTGCCCTACCGCCTAATCTTGTGCATCTCTCGAGCGTTTCTCGAGGTGCGTAGGTTTGGATTTGTATGAGGGCTGCCGAAATACTCTCTGAGTCTCGGTATTTTACAAATTTTATCGTAAGATGATCCTGGTCTGAGCTGAGCCCTAACCCAGCCTTAGATCGCTACTGGATGCACACTTACTGTACCCGTATCATGTTCCATGTTCGTCTCACCCCGTTTATATATGTTGTGTGTATTTATCTAAAAGAGAGAAAGAAAGAAAATTTTTAATTAATAGAAAAAGGAAAAGTAATGCGTAGCGGAAAAGAATACGTTCAGGAACAGAGAAAAGATAGGCGTAGCGCAGATTTCAACCGAAGTAGGGGTGCCGAATTAATGGCTCCAACCACTCGTTCAGCATCTCAGACACAGGTGAATAAGTCCAACACTCCACTGGACAATACTTCGCCACCAGAAGAGATGGATATTTCGGATGCAGGAGCAGTAGGCGGGGAAGCTGATTCCAACAGTCTAGGAGCAGTGCCCAAACGCAGCTCTTCGACGACGGCGCAACAACAGCCAGCCCCCTCGAATCTACAAAATGAGCTGAGAGCCGCAATCAATTCAGCTCTGACAGAGGCGCGGGAAACCTTTCAGGCGGTCATGGCGACAGGAATGGTCGAGCTCCAGACCCAAACCAGGTGCGAAATGCTCGAGTACGTGAAGGCAATCCGAGAGAGCAGCCTGTATACACAGCTGTCAGGGTCCAAAGAAGCGCCGCCAACTCTACGCCCATCACCCGGACAAAACGCAGCACCACAGGCTGACCATAGCGCAGCTCAACAGCAAAAGCCCCCAGCAGCGCAGGGGCACTGGTTTAACAACCGGGCGTTGGAATCCGAGCAGCGTGAACAGGCCCAACACTGGATGTTTGGAGCGCGTGGCGAAGCCCAGGATAGGAGTGACCAGGACACACGGAGGCCATTCAGTATAGCCGACACAAGACCAGAGGTTATCCCGATGCGTCGATGGGGTCTCGTCTTTGATGCAAGCCCATCTGGAATGCCAGTTGGCGAATTTATTTTCAGACTAGACCATCTGAGGCAGACTTACCAGGTGCCGTGGACGGATGTCCTGCGGGATTTTCACACTCTGGTCGAGGGACGAGCCAAGGATTGGTACTGGATGTTCCTCAGGACGAGTGGAACAACAGACTGGCCAAATCTGCGATACGCGTTGAAGCAGCGCTTCCAGACGCGCAGGTCCAATTTTGAGCGCGAGCAGGAGCTTCGCGAGCGTAGGCAAAAGGCAGGAGAGGGCATCGACGACTATTTGCAGGCCATGTTTGCTCTCAGATCGAGGTTGGAGATACCTGTAAGCGACCACGACCTGATCAAGATCGTGAAGGTGAACATCCGGGACGGGATTTCACGGGTCATCTATCCGATGTGGATCACTGATCTGGAGAGGCTGAGAGAAGAGTGCCATGAAGCAGAGAGGATGTTGTCATCCCGTTGGTCGAGGAGTCAGACCACGGCTGAGCTGGTCAGTCGTCCTAGGGACCGATATCAAGTCAATGAGGCGTTCCACGAGGAAGAGGAGGCCACTGTAGAGGTTGCGCCGGACTTGGCAGTAAAAGCGCTGTACAGGCCCAAAGGCAGCAGCGGCGGAAGCAACGCGCTTACGTGCTGGAACTGCGCTCAGCGAGGGCATACGTTCTGGGAGGATTGCCCGGAGTAGTGCTGCCGAAGTGTCCAAAATGTCGGGCGGGAAACGGGATGCAGAGCGTGACACAGGCAGAGGAGCCACGCTCAACGATGTTGCCGAAGAGCCACTAAGACACTCTCCACAATGCATGTTAGATATAAGGACTAAAGATAAGGATTGCATGATAATTAAGGACATAGTCAGGAGAGTCAACAGCGAGCACTTACCGAGGCCCAAGTGGTCGACACGACCGCCGTTGGAAGAGCGCGAGGCCGCGTACAAAGAAGCTAGAGCCCGGATCTTTGCCGAAGAGGATGACTCAAAACGGAGCCAGCGCTCACCAGTTTCACGGAGTCAGAGGAGGCCCACATTACGCAGTAGGGAGCGCACAAGCGTTTGCGAGGCGATTGGATCGGTGCTCAAGGGCGACGATCGAGTTTTGCCGAAGTACAGATCCAAGGACATGCAGTAAAGGGTCTACTGGACACCGGGGCGACCGTTAGCTTGTTAGGCGCAGGGGCAGTGGAGCTCATCGAAAAGCTAGGGTTAGCGTGGCACCCTCAAAGGTCTAAGGTGCGAGCTACCCGGTGTTGGGTAAGATTCTTGTCCCGATCCAATACAAGAACGAGAGGCACAAGATGACGCTGTATGTGTGCCCCGCACTTGTCCAGAATTTGTACCTGGGTATCGACTTCTGGAAGAAGGTTCGCCTGGCACCCGAGATCGTAGGAGTCCAGTCGCTTGAACAGGTGGAGTCGGAATTTGTGACTAAGGGAGAGCCGGTCGAACCGCACAAGTTGAATGCCGAGCAGCAGGAGCAGCTAGAGGAGATCAAGGCGGAATTCCTGGCATTCGAGCTGCGAGGATTAGGTAAGACCTACGTAGAGCGTCATACTATCGAGCTGGTAGAAGGCACAGTACCAGTGAAGGAGCGTTTTTACCCCGTATCCCCAGCGGTGCAGCAGCTACTATTCGCGGAGGTCGACGAAATGTTGCGACTGGGAGTCATCGACCCAAGCGAGAGTCCGTGGAGCAACAGGATGACGTTGGTGCGGAAGCCTGGGAAGAATAGGTTGTGCTTAGACGCTCGTAAGCTGAACGATGTGACAGTGAAGGATGCTTACCCGTTGCAGAATATCGAGTCGATCCTGAGCCGCGTGGATGACACGATCTTCATCAGCAGCGTCGACCTGAAGCACGCATTCTGGCAGATTGAGTAGGAGCCCAAGAGCAGAGCATACACGGCATTTACTATCCCCGGACGTCCACTCTACCAGTTCCGTATGATGCCTTTCGGGCTGTGTAATGCTGCTCAACGGTTGTGTCGATTGATGGACCGGGTGGTACCACAACGTCTACGGAATCGAGTGTTCGTTTACTTGGTTGACTTGCTGATCATCTCCCGCACTTTTGAGGAGCATTTACAGCTGTTGAAGGAGGTAGCGCAGTGCTTGAAGGAGGCGAATCTCACCATCGGCTTGCAGAAATCTAAGTTCTGTTTTAAGTTCCTGAGGTACTTAGGGTATATTGTTGGTGGCGGAGCCCTCCGAACGGATCCGAGCAAGGTTGAGGCGATAGTCCAGATTCCCGTCCCACGAACCGCAAAGCAACTGAGGAGATTTTTGGGAACCGCAGGCTGGTACAGGCGATTCATCCGCGATTTCTCGGGCCTTTCTGCGTCGATGACTGACTGCCTGAAAATCGGCAAGAAGTTTGAGATGTCTGACGACACAGTCGAAGCGTTTCATAATCTGAAGAAGGCACTTACCTGCGCGCCGGTACTTGTACACCCAGATTTTTGCCGACATTATTTCATCCAGTGCGATGCAAGCCACCTGGGGATTGGTGCAGCTCTCTTCCAGCGTGACGACGAAGGTGCAGACCGACCAATCGAATTCTTTTCAGCTAAGCTGCGTGGAGCTCAGCTGAACTATAGCGTGACGGAAAAAGAGTGTTTGGCAGCGGTGAAGGAAATCGAGCGTTTTCGGCCATATGTGGAGCTCATGCCCTTCACAGTCATCACGGATCATTCGAGCCTGCAATGGTTGATGTCGCTCAAGGACCTGAGTGGAAGATTAGCAAGGTGGTCCCTAGCGCTTCAGGCATTTGACTTCACGATCGAGCACCGGAAAGGGAAGGACAATGTGGTAGCCGATATGCTTTCTCGACCATTTGAGGTGGAAGAACTCAACTTGTTCGAGTTTGAGACGACAGCCTTTGAGAGCGCGGAGTATCTGAAGCGGTTGGCGTTGGTGCGAACAGAGTCAGAGCGTTTTCCAGATCTCCGGATCGAGGACGGTCTGCTCTTTAAGAGGTCGCAGTTCGCTCGAGAAGATAGCGAGGAGTTCTTGTGGAAGCTGTGGGTCCCGGAGGCGCTAATGAGCACGTTGGTACAACAGGCTCACGACAGCGACAAGGGTATGCATGGAGGCATAGCCCGAACGTTGGCAAGGCTACGCCAGTTTTACTTTTGGCCGAGGATGGCAGCCCAGGTGCGGTCGTACGTGCCCAGCTGCGAAGTGTGCAGGGAGGCGAAACACAGCACGCAAGTCGGAAGGCCAAAGATGGGAAAGGAGGTGGTAACTGAGCGCCCGCTGCAGAAGCTGTACTTGGACTTCTTAGGGAAGTACCCACGTTCTAGGCATGGCAATGCGTACATTTTTGTGGTGCTTGACCATTTCAGCAAGTTCGTCTGGCTTAAGGCAATGCCGAAAGCGACATCTGCGGCGATCATGCGATTTTTGAGGGAGGAGGTGTACACCGTGTTTGGAGTCCCCGAGATCGTGCACACCGACAATGGTTAGCAGTTCGTGTCGCAGGATTTCGAAGCCATGCTGGACACATCTTGGGACTGACCAGACGACTTGGGACGAGAAGCTGCCAGAAATCGCGATGGCGTTACGCAGTGCGGTGCATACGGCGACTGGGACATCTCCATACTTCGCATTGTTTGGACAGCATATGCTGAGTAACGGCAGCGAATATGGACTGGCCAGAAGGCTGGGCGACGTCAGCGACTCAGCCATAAAGCCATTAGAGAGGTCAGCAAAGCAACAGATATACCGCGCTCGCATCCAGGAGACGCTACACGAGGCGTACGAGAAGTCGGCGAAGCAGTATGATCTGAAGGCACGGGACGTTCAATACACGGCAGGGCAAGAGGTATTCAAGCGCAACTTTGTGTTGAGTGACTTCGCAAAAAACCTCAACGCGAAATTCTGTCGCCGCTTCATCAAGTGCCGAGTGGTGCGGCCAGTAGGACGATGCCTCTATGAGCTAGAGACACTTCAGGGCAATCCGCTCGGGGTGTTCCACGCTAAGGATCTCAAAAGGTGACACCCGAGCGTTGGATCTATGCCCGGCTAGCTCAGTCGGTAGAGCATGAGCCGCTTAGTCTCAGGGCGTGGGCGATGGCCTACGTTGGGCAGCGTAGCGGATGGACGCCTCCGTTTTGGCACTCCTGTTCTAAGCGGGCGCAAGCGGGAATTGGCGTAAAATGAAGAGAAAGCCAATTCATAGGCGATAATTCGCGCAATCGGACAACTTAGGACATACAAGGTAAAAAGATCTTAATATTCACCCCCAATGAGCCCCCCCAACCTATGAATTGGCTTTCTCTTCATTTTACGCCAATTCCCTAATACTACACTAACAACACAAAAAACTTACCCCGACATCACACACTCGTCCCACCCACACATAAATCACTACTCAAACATGTTTTTACATTAACGATAACGACACATTCATTTATTTATATATATAATTATGATAAACATTTGTTTTTCTTAAAATTAAATTTACGTTAAATAAACATAATAAAGAAAAAATTGAAAAAGAAAAATATAATTAAATGAATAAACGAATAAACAAATACTAATAACGTAAAACAAATTAAACAATAAACATAAACACAGAAAGAAATAATAAATTAAATAAATAATAAATTAAAGAAATAATAAATTAAAGAAATAATAAATTAAATAATAAATTAAATAAATAAGGGCAGAGGCGAGTAATGCGAATAAATAAATTCAGTTCTGTTGACGGCCGATTGCTAGTCTTGGCCCACTGTGCCTGGGGCAGCAACTGATTTGGTGTATGTTGTGTGGTTGGCAGCCGGCACACGGAATTAAGCGCTTGGACAGAGATATTACAGGGGCGTTATTAAACTACACAAACTTGTGTGACCACCCAGACGGGTTGGCCAATCCTCGTCCGGTGGTCTGTAGCGATTGTGTGGCCGCGCCGGGAGTGTTGGACTGGCTGGACGTGGTGCACAACCGGAATGGAATAAAACTCTTTTTTAAAACCAAAACAAAGAACTACACCACCTCGACTATTTCACTCCTACCTTTCACACGCCAGCACTAAGTTTATTCCCTTAAGCTTTGTCGCTTTTATCACACGCGCTTTGCGATCTGGCTTTTCTATTTCTGCTGAAATTTTGCCTACTCACGGCCACTCTGCTTCTTATAGCCGTGTGCCCATTCCCCTATTCCGCAGACAACAATCGATTATTGGGAGCCAGCACGACTCTCCACCCCTCGTTCAACACCCAACCATCGATTGCATACAAGCCGACCATAACAGAGTAGTGATTTATGTGTGGGTGGGACGAGTGTGTGATGTCGGGGTAAGTTGTTTGTGTTGTTAGTGTAGTATTAGGGAATTGGCGTAATATGAAGACAAAGCCAATTCATAGGTTGGGGGGGCTCATTGGGGATGAATATTAAGATCTTTTTACCTTGTATGTCCTTAGTTGTCCGATTGTGCGAATTATCGCCTATGAATTGGCTTTCTCTTCGTTTTACGCCAATTCCCTAATACTACACTAACAACACAAACAACTTACCCCGACATCACACACTCGTCCCACCCACACATAAATCACTACTCAGACATGTTTTACATTAACGATAACGACACATTCATTTATTTATATATATAATTATGATAAACATTTGTTTTTCTTAAAATTAAATTTACGTTAAATAAACATAATAAAGAAAAAAATGAAAAAGAAAATATAATTAAATGAATAAACGAATAAACAAATACTAATAACGTAAAACAAATTAAACAATAAACATAAACACAGAAAGAAATAATAAATTAAATAAATAATAAATTAAAGAAATAATAAATTAAAGAAATAATAAATTAAATAATAAATTAAATAAATAAGGGCAGAGGCGAGTAATGCGAATAAATAAATTCAGTTCTGTTGACGGCCGATTGCTGGTCTTGGCCCACTGTGCCTGGGGCAGCAACTGATTTGGTGTATGTTGTGTGGTTGGCAGCCGGCACACGGAATTAAGCGCTTGGACAGAGATTTTTCAGGGGCGATATTAAACTACACAAACTTGTGTGACCACCCAGACGGGTTGGCCAATCCTCGTCCGGTGGTCTGTAGCGATTGTGTGGCCGCGCCGGGCGTGTTGGACTGGCTGGACGTGGTGCACTACCGGAATGGAATAAAACTCTTTTTTAAAACCCAAACAAAGAACTACACCGCCTCGACTATTTCACTCCTACCTTTCACACGCCAGCACTAAGTTTATTCCCTTAAGCTTTGTCGCTTTTATCACACGCGCTTTGCGATCTGGCTTTTCTATTTCTGCTGAAATTTTGCCTACTCACGGCCACTCTGCTTCTTATAGCCGTGTGCCCATTCCCCTATTTCGCAGACAACAATCGATTATTGGGAGCCAGCACGACTCTCCACCCCTCGTTCAACACCCAACCATCGATTGCATACAAGCCGACCATAAAAGAGTAGTGATTTATGTGTGGGTGGGACGAGTGTGTGATGTCGGGGTAAGTTGTTTGTGTTGTTAGTGTAGTATTAGGGAATTGGCGTAATATGAAGAGAAAGCCAATTCATAGGTTGGGGGGGCTCATTGGGGGTGAATATTAAGATCTTTTTACCTTGTATGTCCTTAGTTGTCCGATTGTGCGAATTATCGCCTATGAATTGGCTTTCTCTTCGTTTTACGCCAATTCCCTAATACTACACTAACAACACAAACAACTTACCCCGACATCACACACTCGTCCCACCCACACATAAATCACTACTCAAACATGTTTTTACATTAACGATAACGACACATTCATTTATTTATATATATATAATTATGATAAACATTTGTTTTTCTTAAAATTAAATTTACGTTAAATAAACATAATAAAGAAAACAAGTAAGAAGGCTCTAGTCGGGAGAGCCCGACTAGAAGATACCCTGAACCCAGTTGCAATAAATATATTTAATTTATATAAGACTTTGGCATACTGGCTTAGCTTCCATCGATTAAGTTAAATGTCTCCGGTGTTTCTCAACCGATTTGGACGAAACTTTCAGAAAAGTTCTATCATTATCCATTACTTCAACCCTCATTTTTAGATTTTCCAAATTCGATATTTTATTGTTATCGATATTATGTTTATATCGGAAACCAGAATAGTTATCGATAATTTGAAGCAAACTTGTTCTGCTCATGGTATAGGAGAACTTAAATACAAAATCAGAAGTCTCTAGCTCTTGTAGTCTCTGAGATCCACGCGTTCATACAGACGGACAGACGGACAGACAGACGGACAGACGGACATGGCTATATCGTCTCGGCTGTTGATGCTGATCAAGAATATATATACTTTATGGGGTCGGAGATGCTTCCTTCTGCCTGTTACATACTTTTGCACAAAACCATTATACCCTTATTTACCCATTTTATGGGTTAAGGGTATAAAAAAGAAAAAGAAATATATAATTAAATGAATAAACGAATAAACAAATACTAATATCGTAAAACATATTAAACAATAAACATAAACACAGAAAGAAATAATAAATTAAAGAAATAATAAATTAAAGAAATAATAAATTAAATAATAAATTAAATAAATAAGGGCAGAGGCGAGTAATGCGAATAAATAAGTTCAGTTCTGTTGACGGCCGATTGCTGGTCTTGGCCCACTGTGCCTGGGGCAGCAACTGATTTGGTGTATGTTGTGTCGTTGGCAGCCGGCACACGGAATTAAGCGCTTGGACAGAGATTTTTCAGGGGCGATATTTAACTACACAAACTTGTGTGACCACCCAGACGGGTTGGCCAATTCTCGTCCGTTGGTCTGTAGCGATTGTGTGGCCGCGCCGGGCGTGTTGGACTGGCTGGACGTGGTGCACAACCGGAATGGAATAAAACTCTTTTTTAAAACCCAAACAAAGAACTACACCACCTCGACTATTTCACTCCTACCTTTCACACGCCAGCACTAAGTTTATTCCCTTAAGCTTTGTCGCTTTTATCACACGCGCTTTGCGATCTGGCTTTTCTATTTCTGCTGAAATTTTGCCTACTCACGGCCACTCTGCTTCTTATAGCAGTGTGCCCATTCCCCTATTCCGCAGACAACAATCGATTATTGAGAGCCAGCACGACTCTCCACCCCTCGTTCAACACCCAACCATCGATTGCATACAAGCCGACCATAACACCACACTCCGGTTCGCTTGCGCCCGCTTAGAACAGGAGTGCTAAAACGGAGGCGTCCGTCCGCTACGCTGCCCAACGTAGGCCATCGCCCACGCCCTGAGACTAAGCGTCTCATGCTCTACCGACTGAGCTAGCCGGGCATAGATCCAACGCTCGGGTGTCACTGTTTGAGATCCTTAGCGTGGAACACCCCGAGCGGATTGCCCTGAAGTGTCTCTAGCTCATAGAGGCATCGTCCTACTGGCCGCACCACTCGGCACTTGATGAAGCGGCGACAGAATTTCGCGTTGAGGTTTTTTGCGAAGTCACTCAACACAAAATTGTGCTTGAATACCTCTTGCCCTGCTGTGTATTGAACGTCCCGTGCCTTCAGATCATACTGCTTCGCCGACTTCTCGTACGCCTCGTGTAGCGTCTCCTGGATGCGAGCGCGGTATATCTGTTGCTTTGCTGACCTCTCTAATGGCTTTATGGCTGAGTCGCTGACGTCGCCCAGCCTTCTGGCCAGCCCATATTCGCTGCCGTTACTCAGCATATGCTGTCCAAACAATGCGAAGTATGGAGATGTCCCAGTCGCCGTATGCACCGCACTGCGTAACGCCATCACGATTTCTGGCAGCTTCTCGTCCCAAGTCGTCTGGTCCGTCCCAAGATGTGTCCAGCATGGCTTCGAAATCCTGCGACACGAACTGCTAACCATTGTCGGTGTGCACGATCTCGGGGACTCCAAACACGGTGTACACCTCCTCCCTCAAAAATCGCATGATCGCCGCAGATGTCGCTTTCGGCATCGCCTTAAGCCAGACGAACTTGCTGAAATGGTCCAGCACCACAAAAATGTACGCATTGCCATGCCTAGAACGTGGGTACTTCCCTAAGAAGTCCAAGTACAGCTTCTGCAGCGGGCGCTCAGTTACCACCTCCTTTCCCATCTTTGGCCTTCCGACTTGCGTGCTGTGTTTCGCCTCCCTGCACACTTCGCAGCTGGGCACGTACGACCGCACCTGGGCTGCCATCCTCGGCCAAAAGTAAAACTGGCGTAGCCTTGCCAACGTTCGGGCTATGCCTCCATGCATACCCTTGTCGCTGTCGTGAGCCTGTTGTACCAACGTGCTCATTAGCGCCTCCGGGACCCACAGCTTCCACAAGAACTCCTCGCTATCTTCTCGAGCGAACTGCGACCTCTTAAAGAGCAGACCGTCCTCGATCCGGAGATCTGGAAAACGCTCTGACTCTGTTCGCACCAACGCCAACCGCTCCAGATACTCCTCGCTCTCAAAGGCTGTCGTCTCAAACTCGAACAAGTTGAGTTCTTCCACCTCAAATGGTCGAGAAAGCATATCGGCTACCACATTGTCCTTCCCTTTCCGGTGCTCGATCGTGAAGTCAAATGCCTGAAGCGCTAGGGACCACCTTGCTAATCTTCCACTCAGGTCCTTGAGCGACATCAACCATTGCAGGCTCGAATGATCCGTGATGACTGTGAAGGGCATGAGCTCCACATATGGCCGAAAACACTCTTTTTCCGTCACGCTATAGTTCAGCTGAGCTCTACGCAGCTTAGCTGAAAAGAATGCGATTGGTCGGTCTGCACCTTCGTCGTCACGCTGAAAGAGAGCTGCACCAATCCCCAGGTGGCTTGCATCGCACTGGATGAAATAATGTCGGCAAAAATCTGGGTGTACAAGTACCGGCGCGCAGGTAAGTGCCTTCTTCAGATTATGAAACGCTTCGACTGTGTCGTCAGACATCTCAAACTTCTTGCCGATTTTCAGGCAGTCAGTCATCGACGCAGAAAGGCCCGAGAAATCGCGGATGAATCGCCTGTACCAGCCTGCGGTTCCCAAAAATCTCCTCAGTTGCTTTGCGGTTCGTGGGATGGGAATCTGGACTATCGCCTCAACCTTGCTCGGATCCGTTCGGAGGGCTCCGCCACCAACAATATACCCTAAGTACCTCAGGAACTTAAAACAGAACTTAGATTTCTGCAAGCCGATGGTGAGATTCGCCTCCTTCAAGCACTGCGCTACCTCCTTCAACAGCTGTAAATGCTCCTCAAAAGTGCGGGAGATGATCAGCAAGTCATCCAAGTAAACGAACACTCGATTCCGTAGACGTTGTGGTATCACCCGGTCCATCAATCGACACAACCGTTGAGCAGCATTACACAGCCCGAAAGGCATTATAGGGAACTGGTAGAGTGGACGTCCGGGGATAGTAAATGCCGTATATGCTCTGCTCTGGGGCTCCAACTCAATCTGCCAGAATGCGTGCTTCAGGTCGACGCTGCTGATGAAGATCGTGTCATCCACGCGGCTCAGGATCGACTCGATATTCTGCAACGGGTAAGCATCCTTCACTGTCACATCGTTCAGCTTACCTCGCTGCTCGAACGCCAGGAATTCCGCCTTGATCGCCTCCAGCTGCTCCTGCTGCTCGGCATTCAACTTGTGCGGTTCGACCGGCTCTCCCTTAGTCACGAATGCCGACTCAACCTGTTTAAGCGACTCGACTCCTACGATCTCGGGTGCCAGGCGAACCTTCTTCCAGAAGTCGATACCCAGGTACAAATTCTGGACAAGTGCGGGGCACACATACAGCGTCATCTTGTGCCTCTCGTTCTTGTATTGGATCGGGACAAGAATCTTACCCAACACCGAGTAGCTCGCACCTCCTGCGGCTCGCACCTTAGACCTTTGAGGGTGCCACGCTAACCCTAGCTTTTCGATGAGTTCCACTGCCCCTGCGCCTAACAAGCTTACGGTCGCCCCGGTGTCCAGTAGACCCTTTACTGCATGTCCTTGGATCTGTACTTCGGCAAAATCGCGATCGTCGCCCTTGAGCACCAATCCAATCGCCTCGCAAACGCTTTTGCGCTCCCTACTGCGTAATGTGGGCCTCCTCTGACTCCGTGAAACTGGTGAGCGCTGGCTCCGTTTTGAGTCATCCTCTTCGGCAAAGATACGGGCTCTAGCTTCTTTGTACGCGGCCTCGCGCTCTTCCAACGGCGGTCGTGTCGACCACTTGGGCCTCGGTAAGTGCTCGCTGTTGGCTCTCCTGACTATGTCCTTAATTATCATGCAATCCTTATCTCTAGTCCTTATATCTAACATGCATTGTGGAGAGTGTCTTAGTGGCTCTTCGGCAACATCGTTGAGCGTGGATCCTCTGCCTGTGTCACGCTCTGCCTCCCGTTTCCCTCCCGACATTTTGGACACTTCGGCAGCACTACTCCGGGCAATCCGCATTTGTAGCAAAATACATTTCGCACGGTGGCCTCGCACTCCCAGAACGTATGCCCTCGCTGAGCGCAGTTCCAGCACGTAAGCGCGTTGCTTTCGCCGCTGCTGCCTTTGGGCCTGTACAGCGCTTCTACTGCCAAGTCCGGCGCGACCTCTACAGTGGCCTTCTCCTCCTCGTGGAACGCCTCATTGACTTGATATCGGTCCCTAGGCCGACTGACCGGCTCAGCCGTGGTCTGACTCCTCGACCAACGGGATGACAACATCCTCTCTGCTTCATGGCACTCTTCTCTCAGCCTCTCCAGATCAGTGATCCACATCGGATAGATGACCCGTGAAATCCCGTCCCGGATGTTCACCTTCACGATCTTGATCAGGTCGTGGTCGCTTACAGGTATCTCCAACCTCGATCTGAGAGCAAACATGGCCTGCAAATAGTCGTCGATGCCCTCTCCTGCCTTTTGCCTACGCTCGCGAAGCTCCTGCTCGCGCTCAAAATTGGACCTGCGCGTCTGGAAGCGCTGCTTCAACGCGTATCGCAGATTTGGCCAGTCTGTTGTTCCACTCGTCCTGAGGAACATCCAGTACCAATCCTTGGCTCGTCCCTCGACCAGAGTGTGAAAATCCCGCAGGACATCCGTCCACGGCACCTGGTAAGTCTGCCTCAGATGGTCTAGTCTGAAAATAAATTCGCCAACTGGCATTCCAGATAGGCTGGCATCAAAGACGAGACCCCATCGACGCATCGGGATAACCTCTGGTCTTGTGTCGGCTATACTGAATGGCCTCCGTGTGTCCTGGTCACTCCTATCCTGGGCTTCGCCACGCGCTCCAAACATCCAGTGTTCGGCCTGTTCACGCTGCTCGGATTCCAACGCCCGGTTGTTAAACCAGTGCCCCTGCGCTGCTGGGGGCTTTTGCTGTTGAGCTGCGCTATGGTCAGCCTGTGGTGCTGCGTTTTGTCCGGGTGATGGGCGTAGAGTTGGCGGCGCTTCTTTGGACCCTGACAGCTGTGTATACAGGCTGCTCTCTCGGATTGCCTTCACGTACTCGAGCATTTCGCGCCTGGTTTGGGTCTGGAGCTCGACCATTCCTGTCGCCATGACCGCCTGAAAGGTTTCCCGCGCCTCTGTCAGAGCTGAATTGATTGCGGCTCTCAGCTCATTTTGTAGATTCGAGGGGGCTGGCTGTTGTTGCGCCGTCGTCGAAGAGCTGCGTTTGGGCACTGCTCCTAGACTGTTGGAATCTGCTTCCCCGCCTACTGCTCCTGCATCCGAAATATCCATCTCTTCTGGTGGCGAAGTATTGTCCAGTGGAGTGTTGGACTTATTCACCTGTGTCTGAGATGCTGAACGAGTGGTTGGAGCCATTAATTCGGCACCCCTACTTCGGTTGAAATCTGCGCTACGCCTATCTTTTCTCTGTTCCTGAACGTATTCTTTTCCGATACGCATTACTTTTCCTTTTTCTATTAATTAAAAATTTTCTTTCTTTCTCTCTTCTAGATAAATACACACAACATATATAAACGGGGTGAGACGAACATGGAACATGATACGGGTACAGTAAGTGTTGAGTACATACATTGGTCTAATCCTAAAAGTTGTCCTATTCCTATATCACAGTTGGGCTATTGAAACTACATGCTATACGGTACATGGCCTGGCAGGAAACGCAATGCCGGTCCTGAAGGCCATGACACGGACCATCGCCCTGTCCCATGAACACTTATATGGTAAACAAACAAGTAAGTTGAGGTATGGATATTAAAACAAAACTGAACTTTAACTTTGCCCACCAATCCTCAGATCATCGGCCCTACTACGGCTGGATGTACTGATCCACGCTGGGATGCGCCTGGGTACTGAAGGATGTGGCATTATCATGTGGTCCGTCGTTTGTGTTCAACTACCTCCTCCGGTTACTTTTTGCGTCAGCTTAGGCATTCTACCTTGCTGCGAGCCAGCAACTTGTGGAGTATAGTTAATAACACAACCAACATACAACATGTAAACTGAAACAATAAACTGAACTGTACTGTGACTTCACTAGCGACTTTCATTGTGTTTTTCCTTTGGGCGCCACATGTTATGAACCGGCCTTTGCTTACCAACACTGTGTCGATAGCCAACTAGCAAATCGGTGACCCAGGGATGAGTACGACCTCGATACAGTGTGGGCCGGTGCAACAATAATTTATATTTTTACAAAAAAACTAACAACAATCAAACTAGCAGCGATAATTCGCACAATCGGACAACTAAGGACATACAAGGTAAAAAGATCTTAATATTCACCCCCAATGAGCCCCCCAACCTATGAATTGGCTTTCTCTTCATATTACGCCAATTCCCTAATACTACACTAACAACACAAACAACTTACCCCGACATCACACACTCGTCCCACCCACACATAAATCACTACTCAAACATGTTTTTACATTAACGATAACGACACATTCATTTACTTATATATATAATTATGATAAATATTTGTTTGTCTTAAAATTAAATTTACGTTAAATAAACATAACAAAGAAAAAAATGAAAAAGAAAAATATAATTAAATGAATAAACGAATAAACAAATACTAATAACGTAAAACAAATTAAACAATAAACATAAACACAGAAAGAAATAATAAATTAAATAAATAATAAATTAAAGAAATAATAAATTAAATAATAAATTAAATAAATAAGGGCAGAGGCGAGTAATGCGAATAAATAAGTTCAGTTCTGTTGACGGCCGATTGCTGGTCTTGGCCCACTGTGCCTGGGGCAGCAACTGATTTGGTGTATGTTGTGTGGTTGGCAGCCGGCACACGGAATTCAGCGCTTGGACAGAGATTTTCAGGGGCGATATTAAACTACACAAACTTGTGTGACCACCCAGACGGGTTGGCCAATCCTCGTCCGGTGGTCTGTAGCGATTGTGTGGCCGCGCCGGGCGTGTTGGACTGGCTGGACGCGGTGCACTACCGGAATGGAATAAAACTCTTTTTTAAAACCAAAACAAAGAACTTCACCGCCTCGACTATTTCACTCCTACCTTTCACACGCCAGCACTAAGTTTATTCCCTTAAGCTTTGTCGCTTTTATCACACGCGCTTTGCGATCTGGCTTTTCTATTTCTGCTGAAATTTTGCCTACTCACGGCCACTCTGCTTCTTATAGCCGTGTGCCCATTCCCCTATTCCGCAGACAACAATCGATTATTGGGAGCCAGCACGACTCTCCACCCCTCGTTCAACACCCAACCATCGATTGCATACAAGCCGACCATAACAGAGTAGTGATTTATGTGTGGGTGGGACGAGTGTGTGATGTCGGGGTAAGTTGTTTGTGTTGTTAGTGTAGTATTAGGGAATTGGCGTAATATGAAGAGAAAGCCAATTCATAGGTTGGGGGGGCTCATTGGGGATGAATATTAAGATCTTTTTACCTTGTATGTCCTTAGTTGTCCGATTGTGCGAATTATCGCTGCTAGTTTGATTGTTGTTAGTTTTTTTGTAAAAATATAAATTTTTGTTACACCGGCCCACACTGTATCGAGGTCGTACTCATCCCTGGGTCACCGATTTGCTAGTTGGCTATCGACACAGTGTTGGTAAGCAAAGGCCGGTTCATAACATGTGGCGCCCAAAGGAAAAACACAATGAAAGTCGCTAGTGAAGTCACAGTACAGTTCAGTTTATTGTTTCAGTTTACATGTTGTATGTTGGTTGTGTTATTAACTATACTCCACAAGTTGCTGGCTCGCAGCAAGGTAGAATGCCTAAGCTGACGCAAAAAGTAACCGGAGGAGGTAGTTGAACACAAACGACGGACCACATGATAATGCCACATCCTTCAGTACCCAGGCGCATCCCAGCGTGGATCAGTACATCCAGCCGTAGTAGGGCCGATGATCTGAGGATTGGTGGGCAAAGTTAAAGTTCAGTTTTGTTTTAATATCCATACCTCAACTTACTTGTTTGTTTACCATATACGTGTTCATGGGACAGGGCGATGGTCCGTGTCATGTCCTTCAGGACCGGCATTGCGTTTCCTGCCAGGCCATGTACCGTATAGCATGTAGTTTCAATAGCCCAACTGTGATATAGGAATAGGACAACTTTTAGGATTAGGACCAATGTATGTACTCAACACTTACTGTACCCGTATCATGTTCCATGTTCGTCTCAAATTTATCTAAAAGAGAGAAAGAAAGAAAATTTTTAATTAATAGAAAAAGGAAAAGTAATGCGTATCGGAAAAGAATACGTTCAGGAACAGAGAAAAGATAGGCGTAGCGCAGATTTCAACCGAAGTAGGGGTGCCGAATTAATGGCTCCAACCACTCGTTCAGCATCTCAGACACAGGTGAATAAGTCCAACACTCCACTGGACAATACTTCGCCACCAGAAGAGATGGATATTTCGGATGCAGGAGCAGTAGGCGGGGAAGCTGATTCCAACAGTCTAGGAGCAGTGCCCAAACGCAGCTCTTCGACGACGGCGCACAGTGGGGCCTTTTATCGGATAGCTTATCAAAAATCATTTTTTTCATGAACGCGTTTGGCAAAAGTGAAATATGTAATCGATAGAGAATACTTCAAAGATTATGGATCCAAAAGATTTTTTAAATCGGTTAATAATTATGGGTGGTAGAGCTCCTCAAAGTTGAGAAATTTTACGTGAGTACGAAAAAATGACAATTTTTACAGAAATTTACCACTTTCGAACTGAATATTGGGCGACGTACACTACCGATCTTCGATCTTTTTTCTTTATCTGAAAAGTATGTTCAATCTCAGTGTTTTTCTGTATACAGTTTAAATATAGCTGAAATACTTATTAAATTAGAATCGTTTAAAAAATACACTAAATTTTGTCATTTTTTGAACTTTCGTGGACTATAACAAAAAAGTATCTCTCAGAGTCACGGTGGGACCACATGCATTTGAAAGCTATAATATATACCTTTCACATGTATATAGTCACAATCTGCAAAAATCTGCATTTTGGAAACGCGAGCCAAAAAACTATGGATACCTCGAGTTAAAAACACGCGGCAGGTATAAGGAAGAAGAAGAGCGCATACAAATTTGGCTGTAGCGTGTGTGCTGTTTATTGACGACATTTCTAAATGTTGTATTATAAGTACTACCTGTCTATATATATCCCTTCTAATCCTTTTTTCCTTCCTATCCTTTCTAATTACCTGAATGGAAAAGGTCTGAGGAGGCAGGTAAATATAATTGTAGTTGATGGAAAGTTGCGGTACTACAGGTTATTTTTTTTTTTTTGTTTCTGTATTTCCCCGTTTACCTATTATTAATGTAAATATTATTTAATGTATACATTGTTTTTTACCTAGCTAATTGGAAAAAGGTTATACCAATTTTGCGTGCTTACCTAGCTAACTCAAAAATATGGTATAAAGTGCAAAATATGTCACTTGATGGCAACAGTTATTTCATAACTTCATAAGAGGAAACACTTGTTGTTTATTGCTGCGAACAATAAGAAATTTTCAGATTGAATAGTATTTTTCAATATAATTCACGAAATTTTGATAAATAAGCGCAATAATGGATTTAACAAATTCAAAGATTTTTGAACTTTTTCGTGCTTCTGAAAATATTAACGATTTTCAAGTGGCATTGCTTAAAGAGATTGGCGTAGTCGAAAACGCTAGTTGTGCGCTAAAGACACAAATTAAATTCATTCACGCTAACTTGAAGCGAAAATGGAACTTGGTCCATAGCACCATGTCGACTTTCATAAAAAAGCATGAAAATTGGTTGGAGGAATGTACAACATTCGGATATTCAGAACAGGAAGAAGTTTACCCATCGACTAGCCGAGGAAGAGGAAGGCCGCAAAAAAGTATGGAGGAGTGTTCATGTGTTACAAGGAAACGTAAGCTTGAGGATGCTACGGATAGCTTAACAGCTGAACATCTGTCGGAAGCACTTTCATCCAAGTATATGAAGAAACAAGAGAGGACAAGAGCGACAATTACGAAAGCTGTGCAGGTCGCCAGTCCTTTACGGCTGTATAGGATTAAGGAAAGTATTCCGACGCCTCCAAACTCAGTCGGAATTAAGTACACTCACGAAGAAGCGTTTTCCCTATTTATGGACTTGGGACTGACTAAGGAGAAATATGATATTTTACGCAGCTCCTTAAAAAAACATAACGTCAAAATTCTTCCCGGTTATAAAAAAAATTGTATTTGCCAAAAAGAAAGCAGTGCCACCTAATACAATAATAACAGAGACATCTGTAGAAGTAAAACTCCAGGATTAAATGGATCACACTGCTAGGCGTATAGTTGAAAGTTTGCCTGATGGAGAGGTCGAGCTTCTTCCTGAAAATCTGACTCTACTCAATAAGTGGGGATGTGATGGATCGTCTGGACAAAGCATATACAAACAAATTATACAGACAGATGACGAAACTATTTCTGATGAAAATATGTTTATGGCTTCTGTAGTTCCCTTACGCCTTAGGAGTGAAACTTCTGAACATTGGAAAAATCGCCCACTATCATCGATTCATTATTGTCGCCATATTTTCTTCAAATATGCGAAGGAGTCGTCTGAATTGATTAAATCAACTGTAACCGACATACAAAATCAAATTAGCCAACTGAAGCCTACTGTTTTTCAAACCAAGAGTGGAAAAACATTCACGGTGAAGTTTGATTTCTTCCTGACAATGATTGATGGAAAAGTCTTAAATGAAATTACAAACACCTCCTCAACATTGAGGTGTCCCATTTGTAAAAAAACTCAAAAAGACTTTCACAGTTTAGACGACTCAACGGGTGAGGAGAACTGCTACAAATATGGAATTTCTCTGTTGCATTGCAGAATAAAGTGTATGGAATTTATTCTGAAGCTCGCGTACACACTTCCTCGGCCAGGAGAAACAAAAACGGATAATACGCCTCGTGAGGATATACAGAGAAGAAAGGAAGTTATACAAGCTGAGTTCTCTCGGAAGCTAGGAATAAAAGTTGACTGTCCAAAGCACGGATACGGGAATACGAATGATGGAAATACTTCGAGGAGATTTTTTGAAAATGATCAAATAACAACTTTGAGAACAGGTGTTCATAATGAGATCATTAAAAGGTTTGCTGTTATCCTAAATGTTATAAACTGCAAAGAAATGATAGATGGTGCAAAATTTGGCGAATACGCATCAAAAACAGCTCAACTTTTGACTGGATTGTATCCTCAGAAAAAACCAACCCCCACGGTACATAGGATTTTGGCTCATGGAAAGGACTTAATAGAATATCAGTGCTTACCTATTGGAGAGCTGTCCGAAGAAGCACAGGAATGTAAAAACAAGGACTACAAGAGGTTCAGATACACTAATACGTGCCAAATTTCTCGGCTGCGACAAAATGGAGACCTTTTCAACATGCTGGCATTCTCATCGGATCCACTTCTTGCATCGCTGAGACATGTGCGATCACGAAAGGATTTGGAAGATAGCAACTATAGTTCCGAAATGTTGAGTTTATTAGATGTTAACCTCACTAGCATTAATGTTGATGATTATTTGGTTGAAAACCAGCCATCGATAGCAAATATTAAAAATTAACCTCAAAAAATCACCCAAAAATAAGAATTTAAATTTTATGTATTTAAGTTAGAAAATCGAATAAAAACAACAAAAAATGCGAAATAGTCATTGAAGTTATAAAATATTTTCAGTTGTGATTAGAAACAAACGTTTTTAATTGGAATTTTACAGGTAAAATGTGCTGGAAATATTTATTGACTTTGACCTTGAATATTTAAGCACCACGGATACCTAGCACTCTTGGCGAACATTCATTTTAAAGCTTGAAAAGTCATCTATTATGCTTTTTAAATTTTTGAAATCGCTTCATTAGTTTAGAAGATATGATTTTTGATAAGCTAAATGAGCAAAGGCCCCACTGTGCGGCGCAACAACAGCCAGCCCCCTCGAATCTACAAAATGAGCTGAGAGCCGCAATCAATTCAGCTCTGACAGAGGCGCGGGAAACCTTTCAGGCGGTCATGGCGACAGGAATGGTCGAGCTCCAGACCCAAACCAGGCGCGAAATGCTCGAGTACGTGAAGGCAATCCGAGAGAGCAGCCTGTATACACAGCTGTCAGGGTCCAAAGAAGCGTCGCCAACTCTACGCCCATCACCCGGACAAAACGCAGCACCACAGGCTGACCATAGCGCAGCTCAACAGCAAAAGCCCCCAGCAGCGCAGGGGCACTGGTTTAACAACCGGGCGTTGGAATCCGAGCAGCGTGAACAGGCCGAACACTGGATGTTTGGAGCGCGTGGCGAAGCCCAGGATAGGAGTGACCAGGACACACGGAGGCCATTCAGTATAGCCGACACAAGACCAGAGGTTATCCCGATGCGTCGATGGGGTCTCGTCTTTGATGCCAGCCCATCTGGAATGCCAGTTGGCGAATTTATTTTCAGACTAGACCATCTGAGGCAGACTTACCAGGTGCCGTGGACGGATGTCCTGCGGGATTTTCACACTCTGGTCGAGGGACGAGCCAAGGATTGGTACTGGATGTTCCTCAGGACGAGTGGAACAACAGACTGGCCAAATCTGCGATACGCGTTGAAGCAGCGCTTCCAGACGCGCAGGTCCAATTTTGAGCGCGAGCAGGAGCTTCGCGAGCGTAGGCAAAAGGCAGGAGAGGGCATCGACGACTATTTGCAGGCCATGTTTGCTCTCAGATCGAGGTTGGAGATACCTGTAAGCGACCACGACCTGATCAAGATCGTGAAGGTGAACATCCGGGACGGGATTTCACGGGTCATCTATCCGATGTGGATCACTGATCTGGAGAGGCTGAGAGAAGAGTGCCATGAAGCAGAGAGGATGTTGTCATCCCGTTGGTCGAGGAGTCAGACCACGGCTGAGCCGGTCAGTCGGCCTAGGGACCGATATCAAGTCAATGAGGCGTTCCACGAGGAGGAGAAGGCCACTGTAGAGGTTGCGCCGGACTTGGCAGTAGAAGCGCTGTACAGGCCCAAAGGCAGCAGCGGCGAAAGCAACGCGCTTACGTGCTGGAACTGCGCTCAGCGAGGGCATACGTTCTGGGAGTGCGAGGCCACCGTGCGAAATGTATTTTGCTACAAATGCGGATTGCCCGGAGTAGTGCTGCCGAAGTGTCCAAAATGTCGAGCGGGAAACGGGAGGCAGAGCGTGAAACAGGCAGAGGATCCACGCTCAACGATGTTGCCGAAGAGCCTCTAAGACACTCTCCACAATGCATGTTAGATATAAGGACTAGAGATAAGGATTGCATGATAATTAAGGACATAGTCAGGCG
Organism: Scaptomyza flava; assembly: GCA_030179655.1. NCBI lineage: Eukaryota > Metazoa > Arthropoda > Insecta > Diptera > Drosophilidae > Scaptomyza > Scaptomyza flava. The sequence continues at coordinate 1,557,805 of JARNME010000188.1, forward strand.
AGCCAACAGCGAGCACTTACCGAGGCCCAAGTGGTCGACACGACCGCCGTTGGAAGAGCGCGAGGCCGCGTACAAAGAAGCTAGAGCCCGGATCTTTGCCGAAGAGGATGACTCAAAACGGAGCCAGCGCTCACCAGTTTCACGGAGGCAGAGGAGGCCCACATTACGCAGTAGGGAGCGCAAAAGCGTTTGCGAGGCGATTGGATCGGTGCTCAAGGGCGACGATCGAGCTTTTGCCGAAGTACAGATCCAAGGACATGCAGTAAAGGGTCTACTGGACACCGGGGCGACCGTAAGCTTGTTAGGCGCAGGGGCAGTGGAGCTCATCGAAAAGCTATGGTTAGCGTGGCACCCTCAAAGGTCTAAGGTGCGAGCCGCAGGAGGTGCGAGCTACTCGGTGTTGGGTAAGATTCTTGTCCCGATCCAATACAAGAACGAGAGGCACAAGATGACGCTGTATGTGTGCCCCGCACTTGTCCAGAATTTGTACCTGGGTATCGATATCTGGAAGAAGTTTCGCTTGGCACCCGAGATCGTAGGAGTCCAGTCGCTTGAACAGGTGGAGTCGGAATTTGTGACTAAGGGAGAGCCGGTCAAACCGCACAAGTTGAATGCCGAGCAGTAGGAGCAGCTAGAGGCGACCAAGGCGGAATTCCTGGCGTTCGAGCTGCGAGGATTAGGTAAGACCCACGTAGAGCGTCATACTATCGAGCTCGTAGAAGGCACCGTACCAGTGAAGGAGCGTTTTTACCCCGTATCCCCAGCGGTGCAGCAGCTACTATTCGCGGAGGTCGACGAAATGTTGCGACTGGGAGTCATCGAGCCAAGCGAGAGCCCGTGGAGCAACAGGATGACGTTGGTGCGGAAACCTGGGAAGAATAGGTTGTGCTTAGACGCTCGTAAGCTGAACGATGTGACAGTGAAGGATGCTTACCCGTTGCAGAATATCGAGTCGATCTTGAGCCGCGTGGATGACACGATCTTCATCAGCAGCGTCGACCTGAAGCACGCATTCTGGCAGATTGAGTTGGAGCCCCAGAGCAGAGCATATACGGCATTTACTATCCCCGGACGTCCACTCTACCAGTTCCGTATGATGCCTTTCGGGCTGTGTAATGCTGCTCAACGGTTCTGTCGATTGATGGACAGGGTGATACCACAACGTCTACGGAATCGAGTGTTCGTTTACTTGGATGACTTGCTGATCATCTCCCGCACTTTTGAGGAGCATTTACAGCTGTTGAAGGAGGTAGCGCAGTGCTTGAAGGAGGCGAATCTCACCATCGGCTTGCAGAAATCTAAGCTCTGTTTTAAGTTCCTGAGGTACTTAGGGTATATTGTTGGTGGTGGAGCCCTCCGAACGGATCCGAGCAAGGTTGAGGCGATAGTCCAGATTCCCGTCCCAAGAACCGCAAAGCAACTGAGGAGATTTTTGGGAACCGCAGGCTGGTACAGGCGATTCATCCGCGATTTCTCGGGCCTTTCTGCGTCGATGACTGACTGCCTGAAAATCGGCAAGAAGTTTGAGATGTCTGACGACGTAGTCGAAGCGTTTCATAATCTGAAGAAGGCACTTACCTGCGCGCCGGTACAGACCGACCAATCGCATTCTTTTCAGCTAAGCTGCGTGGAGCTCAGCTGAACTATAGCGTGACGGAAAAAGAGTGTTTGGCAGCGGTGAAGGCAATCGAGCGTTTTCGGCCTTATGTGGAGCTCATGCCCTTCACAGTCATCACGGATCATTCGAGCCTGCAATGGTTGATGTCGCTCAAGGACCTGAGTGGAAGATTAGCAAGATGGTCCCTAACGCTTCAGGCATTTGACTTCACGATTTAGCACCGGAAAGGGAAGGACAATGTGGTAGCCGATATGCTTTCTCGACCATTTGAGGTGGAAGAACTCAACTTGTTCGAGTTTGAGACGACAGTCTTTGAGAGCGAGGAGTATCTGGAGCGGTTGGCGTTGGTGCGAACAGAGTCAGAGCGTTTTCCAGATCTCCGGATCGAGGCCGGTCTGCTCTTTAAGAGGTCGCAGTTCGCTCGAGAAGATAGCGAGGAGTTCTTGTGGAAGCTGTGGGTCCCGGAGGCGCTAACGAGCACGTTCGTACAACAGGCTCACGTCAGCGCCAAGGGTATGCATGGAGGCATAGCCCGAACGTTGGCGAGGCTACGCCAGTTTTACTTTTGGCCGAGGATGGCAGCAAGTGTGCAAGGAGGCGAAACACAGCACGCAAGTCGGAAGGCCAAAGATTGGAAAGGAGATGGTAACTGAGCGCCCGCTGCAGAAGCTGTACTTGGACTTCTTAGGGAAGTACCCACGTTCTAGGCATGGCAATGCGTACATTTTTGTGGAGTAGACAATTTCAGCAAGTTCGTCTGGCTTAAGGCGATGCCGAAAGCGACATCTGCGGCGATCATGCGATTTTTGAGGGAGGAGGTGTACACCGTGTTTGAAGTCCCCGAGATCGTGCACACCGACAATGGTAAGCAGTTCGTGTCGCAGGAGTTCGAAGCCATGCTGGAGCATCACGGCATTAAGCATGTCCGTACAGGCAACTATGCACCACAATCCAACGCGTCCGAACGGGTCTACCAGTCGGTATTGGCAGCGATCCGGACACATCTTGGGACTGACCAGACGACTTGGGACGAGAAGCTGCCAGAAATCGCGATGGCGTTACGCAGTGCGGTGCATACGGCGACTGGGACATCTCCATACTTCGCATTGTTTGGACAGCATATGCTGAGTAACGGCAGCGAATATGGACTGGCCAGAAGGCTGGGCGACGTCAGCGACTCAGCCATAAAGCCATTAGAGAGGTCAGCAAAGCAACAGATACACCGCGCTCGCATCCAGGAGACGCTACACGAGGCGTACGAGAAGTCGGCGAAGCAGTATGATCTGAAGGCACGGGACGTTCAATACACAGCAGGGCAAGAGGTATTCAAGCACAATTTTGTGTTGAGTTACTTCGCAAAAAACCTCAACGCGAAATTCTGTCGCCGCTTCATCAAGTGCCGAGTGGTGCGGCCAGTAGGACGATGCCTCTATGAGCTAGAGACACTTCAGGGCAATCCGCTCGGGGTGTTCCACGCTAAGGATCTCAAACAGTGACACCCGAGCGTTGGATCTATGCCCGGCTAGCTCAGTCGGTAGAGCATGAGACGCTTAGTCTCAGGGCGTGGGCGATGGCCTACGATGGGCAGCGTAGCGGACGGACGCCTCCGTTTTGGCACTCCTGTTCTAAGCGGGCGCAAGCGAACCGGAGTGTGGTGTTATGGTCGGCTTGTATGCAATCGATGGTTGGGTGTTGAACGAGGGGTGGAGAGTCGTTCGGGCTCCCAATAATCGATTGTTGTCTGCGGAATAGGGGAATGGGCACACGGCTATAAGAAGCAAAGTGGCCGTGAGTAGGCAAAATTTCAGCAGAAATAGAAAAGCCAGATCGCAAAGCGCGTGTGATAAAAGCGACAAAGCTTAAGGGAATAAACTTAGTGCTGGCGTGTGAAAGGTAGGAGTGAAATAGTCGAGGCGGTGTAGTTCTTTGTTTGGGTTTCAAAAAAGAGTTTTATTCCATTCCGGTAGTGCACCACGTCCAGCCAGTCCAACACGCCCGGCGCGGCCACACAATCGCTACAGACCACCGGACGAGGATTGGCCAACCCGTCTGGGTGGTCACACAAGTTTGTGTAGTTTAATATCGCCCCTGAAAAATCTCTGTCCAAGCGCTTAATTCCGTGTGCCGGCTGCCAACCACACAACATACACCAAATCAGTTGCTGCCCCAGGCACAGTGGGCCAAGACCAGCAATCGGCCGTCAACAGAACTGAATTTATTTATTCGCATTACTCGCCTCTGCCCTTATTTATTTAATTTATTATTTAATTTATTATTTCTTTAATTTATTATTTATTTAATTTATTATTTCTTTCTGTGTTTATGTTTATTGTTTAATTTGTTTTACGTTATTAGTATTTGTTTATTCGTTTATTCATTTAATTATATTTTTCTTTTTCATTTTTTTCTTTGTTATGTTTATTTAACGTAAATATAATTTTAAGAAAAACAAATGTTTATCATAATTATATATATAAATAAATGAATGTGTCGTTATCGTTAATGTAAAAACATGTCTGAGTAGTGATTTATGTGTGGGTGGGACGAGTGTGTGATGTCGGGGTAAGTTGTTTGTGTTGTTAGTGTAGTATTAGGGAATTGGCGTAAAACGAAGAGAAAGCCAATTCATAGGCGATAATTCGCACAATCGGACAACTAAGGACATACAAGGTAAAAAGATCTTAATATTCATCCCCAATGAGCCCCCCCAACCTATGAATTGGCTTTCTCTTCATATTACGCCAATTCCCTAATACTACACTAACAACACAAACAACTTACCCCGACATCACACACTCGTCCCACCCACACATAAATCACTACTCTGTTATGGTCGGCTTGTATGCAATCGATGGTTGGGTGTTGAACGAGGGGTGGAGAGTCGTTCGGGCTCCCAATAATCGATTGTTGTCTGCGGAATAGGGGAATGGGCACACGGCTATAAGAAGCAGAGTGGCCGTGAGTAGGCAAAATTTCAGCAGAAATAGAAAAGCCAGTTCGCAAAGCGCGTGTGATAAAAGCGACAAAGCTTAAGGGAATAAACTTAGTGCTGGCGTGTGAAAGGTAGGAGTGAAATAGTCGAGGCGGTGAAGTTCTTTGTTTTGGTTTTAAAAAAGAGTTTTATTCCATTCCGGTAGTGCACCGCGTCCAGCCAGTCCAACACGCCCGGCGCGGCCACACAATCGCTACAGACCACCGTACGAGGATTGGCCAACCCGTCTGGGTGGTCACACAAGTTTGTGTAGTTTAATAACGCCCCTGAAATATCTCTGTCCAAGCGCTTAATTCCGTGTGCTAGCTGCCAACCACACAACATACACCAAATCAGTTGCTGCCCCAGGCACAGTGGGCCAAGACCAGCAATCGGCCGTCAACAGAACTGAATTTATTTATTCGCATTACTCGCCTCTGCCCTTATTTATTTAATTTATTATTTAATTTATTATTTCTTTAATTTATTATTTCTTTAATTTATTATTTATTTAATTTATTATTTCTTTCTGTGTTTATGTTTATTGTTTAATTTGTTTTACGTTATTAGTATTTGTTTATTCGTTTATTCATTTAATTATATTTTTCTTTTTCATTTTTTTCTTTGTTATGTTTATTTAACGTAAATTTAATTTTAAGACAAACAAATATTTATCATAATTATATATATAAGTAAATGAATGTGTCGTTATCGTTAATGTAAAAACATGTTTGAGTAGTGATTTATGTGTGGGTGGGACGAGTGTGTGATGTCGGGGTAAGTTGTTTGTGTTGTTAGTGTAGTATTAGGGAATTGGCGTAAAATGAAGAGAAAGCCAATTCATAGGTTGGGGGGGCTCATTGGGGGTGAATATTAAGATCTTTTTACCTTGTATGTCCTAAGTTGTCCGATTGCGCGAATTATCGCCTATGAATTGGCTTTCTCTTCATTTTACGCCAATTCCCGCTTGCGCCCGCTTAGAACAGGAGTGCCAAAACGGAGGCGTCCATCCGCTACGCTGCCCAACGTAGGCCATCGCCCACGCCCTGAGACTAAGCGGCTCATGCTCTACCGACTGAGCTAGCCGGGCATAGATCCAACGCTCGGGTGTCACCTTTTGAGATCCTTAGCGTGGAACACCCCGAGCGGATTGCCCTGAAGTGTCTCTAGCTCATAGAGGCATCGTCCTACTGGCCGCACCACTCGGCACTTGATGAAGCGGCGACAGAATTTCGCGTTGAGGTTTTTTTTCAAAGTCACTCAACACAAAGTTGCGCTTGAATACCTCTTGCCCTGCTGTGTATTGAACGTCCCGTGCCTTCAGATCATACTGCTTCGCCGACTTCTCGTACGCCTCGTGTAGCGTCTCCTGGATGCGAGCGCGGTATATCTGTTGCTTTGCTGACCTCTCTAATGGCTTTATGGCTGAGTCGCTGACGTCGCCCAGCCTTCTGGCCAGCCCATATTCGCTGCCGTTACTCAGCATATGCTGTCCAAACAATGCGAAGTATGGAGATGTCCCAGTCGCCGTATGCACCGCACTGCGTAACGCCATCACGATTTCTGGCAGCTTCTCGTCCCAAGTCGTCTGGTCCTTCCCAAGATGTGTCCAGCATGGCTTCGAAATCCTGCGACACGAACTGCTAACCATTGTCGGTGTGCACGATCTCGGGGACTCCAAACACGGTGTACACCTCCTCCCTCAAAAATCGCATGATCGCCGCAGATGTCGCTTTCGGCATCGCCTTAAGCCAGACGAACTTGCTGAAATGGTCCAGCACCACAAAAATGTACGCATTGCCATGCCTAGAACGTGGGTACTTCCCTAAGAAGTCCAAGTACAGCTTCTGCAGCGGGCGCTCAGTTACCACCTCCTTTCCCATCTTTGGCCTTCCGACTTGCGTGCTGTGTTTCGCCTCCTTGCACACTTCGCAGCTGGGCACGTACGACCGCACCTGGGCTGCCATCCTCGGCCAAAAGTAAAACTGGCGTAGCCTCGCCAACGTTCGGGCTATGCCTCCATGCATACCCTTGGCGCTGACGTGAGCCTGTTGTACGAACGTGCTCGTTAGCGCCTCCGGGACCCACAGCTTCCACAAGAACTCCTCGCTATCTTCTCGAGCGAACTGCGACCTCTTAAAGAGCAGACCGGCCTCGATCCGGAGATCTGGAAAACGCTCTGACTCTGTTCGCACCAACGCCAACCGCTCCAGATACTCCTCGCTCTCAAAGACTGTCGTCTCAAACTCGAACAAGTTGAGTTCTTCCACCTCAAATGGTCGAGAAAGCATATCGGCTACCACATTGTCCTTCCCTTTCCGGTGCTAAATCGTGAAGTCAAATGCCTGAAGCGTTAGGGACCACCTTGCTAATCTTCCACTCAGGTCCTTGAGCGACATCAACCATTGCAGGCTCGAATGATCCGTGATGACTGTGAAGGGCATGAGCTCCACATATGGCCGAAAACGCTCGATTGCCTTCACCGCTGCCAAACACTCTTTTTGCGTCACGGTATAGTTCAGCTGAGCTCCACGCAGCTTAGCTGAAAAGAATGCGATTGGTCGGTCTGCACCTTCGTCGTCACGCTGGAAGAGAGCTGCACCAATCCCCAGGTGGCTTGCATCGCACTGGATGAAATAATGTCGGCAAAAATCTGGGTGTACAAGTACCGGCGCGCAGGTAAGTGCCTTCTTCAGATTATGAAACGCTTCGACTGTGTCGTCAGACATCTCAAATTTCTTGCCGATTTTCAGGCAGTTAGTCATCGACGCAGAAAGGCCCGAGAAATCGCGGATGAATCGCCTGTACCAGCCTGCGGTTCCCAAAAATCTCCTCAGTTGCTTTGCGGTTCTTGGGACGGGAATCTGGACTATCGCCTCAACCTTTCTCGGATCCGTTCGGAGGGCTCCGCCACCAAGAATATACCCTAAGTACCTCAGGAACTTAAAACAGAGCTTAGATTTCTGCAAGCCGATGGTGAGATTCGCCTCCTTCAAGCACTGCGCTACCTTCTTCAACAGCTGTAAATGCTCCTCAAAAGTGCGGGAGATGATCAGCAAGTCATCCAAGTAAACGAACACTCGATTCCGCAGACGTTGTGGTATCACCCGGTCCATCAATCGACACAACCGTTGAGCAGCATTACACAGCCCGAAAGCATCATACGGAACTGGTAGGGTGGACGTCCGGGGATAGTAAATGCCGTGTATGCTCTGCTCTGGTGCTCCAACTCAATCTGCCAGAATGCGTGCTTCAGGTCGACGCTGCTGATGAAGATCGTGTCATCCACGCGGCTCAGGATCGACTCGATATTCTGCAACGGGTAAGCATCCTTCACTGTCACATCGTTCAGCTTACCTCGCTGCTCGAACGCCAGGAATTCCGCCTTGATCGCCTCCAGCTGCTCCTGCTGCTCGGCATTCAACTTGTGCGGTTCGACCGGCTCTCCCTTAGTCACGAATTCCGACTCAACCTGTTCAAGCGACTCGACTCCTACGATCTCGGGTGCCAGGCGAACCTTCTTCCAGAAGTCGATACCCAGGTACAAATTCTGGACAAGTGCGGGGCACACATACAGCGTCATCTTGTGCGTCTCGTTCTTGCATTGGATCGGGACAAGAATCTTACCCAACACCGAGTAGCTCGTACCTCCTGCGGCTCGCACCTTAGACCTTTGAGGGTGCCACGCTAACCCTAGCTTTTCGATGAGCTCCACTGCCCCTGCGCCTAACAAGCTTACGGTCGCCCCGGTGTCCAGTAGACCCTTTACTGCATGTCCTTGGATCTGTACTTCGGCAAAAGCTCGATCGTCGCCCTTGAGCACCGATCCAATCGCCTCGCAAACGCTTTTGCGCTCCCTACTGCGTAATGTGGGCCTCCTCTGCCTCCGTGAAACTGGTGAGCGCTGGCTCCGTTTTGAGTCATCCTCTTCGGCAAAGATCCGGGCTCTAGCTTCTTTGTACGCGGCCTCGCTCTCTTCCAACGGCGGTCGTGTCGACCACTTGGGCCTCGGTAAGTGCTCGCTGTTGGCTCTCCTGACTATGTCCTTAATTATCATGCAATCCTTATCTTTAGTCCTTATATCTAACATGCATTGTGGAGAGTGTCTTAGTGGCTCTTCGGCAACATCGTTGAGCGTGGATCCTTTGCCTGTGTCACGCTCTGCCTCCCTGCCCGCGAAGCTCCTGCTCGCGCTCAAAATTGGACCTGCGCGTCTGGAAGCGCTGCTTCAACGCGTATCGCAGATTTGGCCAGTCTGTTGTTCCACTCGTCCTGAGGAACATCTAGTACCAATCCTTGGCTCGTCCCTCGACCAGAGTGTGAAAATCCCGCAGGACATCCGTCCACGGCACCTGGTAAGTCTGCCTCAGATGGTCTAGTCTGAAAATAAATTCGCCAACTGGCATTCCAGATGGGCTGGCATCAAAGACGAGACCCCATCGACGCATCGGGATAACCTCTGGTCTTGTGTCGGCTATACTGAATGGCCTCCGTGTGTCCTGGTCACTCCTATCCTGGGCTTCGCCACGCGCTCCAAACATCCAGTGTTCGGCCTGTTCACGCTGCTCGGATTCCAACGCCCGGTCGTTAAACCAGTGCCCCTGCGCTGCTGGGGGCTTTTGCTGTTGAGCTGCGCTATGGTCAGCCTGTGGTGCTGCGTTTTGTCCGGGTGATGGGCGTAAAGTTGGCGGCGCTTCTTTGGACCCTGACAGCTGTGTATACAGGCTGCTCTCTCGGATTGCCTTCACGTACTCGAGCATTTCGCGCCTGGTTTGGGTCTGGAGCTCGACCATTCCTGTCGCCATGACCGCCTGAAAGGTTTCCCGCGCCTCTGTCAGAGCTGAATTGATTGCGGCTCTCAGCTCATTTTGTAGATTCGAGGGGGCTGGCTGTTGTTGCGCCGTCGTCGAAGAGCTGCGTTTGGGCACTGCTCCTAGACTGTTGGAATCTGCTTCCCCGCCTACTGCTCCTGCATCCGAAATATCCATCTCTTCTGGTGGCGAAGTATTGTCCAGTGGAGTGTTGGACTTATTCACCTGTGTCTGAGATGCTGAACGAGAGCCATTAATTCGGCACCCCTACTTCGGTTGAAATCTGCGCTACGCCTATCTTTTCTCTGTTCCTGAACGTATTCTTTTCCGCTACGCATTACTTTTCCTTTTTCTATTAATTAAAAATTTTCTTTCTTTCTCTCTTCTAGATAAATACACACAACATATATAAACGGGGTGAGACGAACATGGAACATGATACGGGTACAGTAAGTGTTGAGTACATACATTGGTCCTAATCCTAAAAGTTGTCCTATTCCTATATCACAGTTGGGCTATTGAAACTACATGCTATACGGTACATGGCCTGGCAGGAAACGCAATGCCGGTCCTGAAGGACATGACACGGACCATCGCCCTGTCCCATGAACACGTATATGGTAAACAAACAAGTAAGTTGAGGTATGGATATTAAAACAAAACTGAACTTTAACTTTGCCCACCAATCCTCAGATCATCGGCCCTACTACGGCTGGATGTACTGATCCACGCTGGGATGCGCCTGGGTACTGAAGGATGTGGCATTATCATGTGGTCCGTCGTTTGTGTTCAACTACCTTCTCCGGTTACTTTTTGCGTCAGCTTCGGCATTCTACCTTGCTGCGAGCCAGCAACTTGTGGAGTATAGTTAATAACACAACCAACATACAACATGTAAACTGAAACAATAAACTGAACTGTACTGTGACTTCACTAGCGACTTTCATTGTGTTTTTCCTTTGGGCGTCACATGTTATGAACCGGCCTTTGCTTACCAACACTGTGTCGATAGCCAGCTAGCAAATCGGTGTCCCAGGGATGAGTACGACCTCGATACAGTGTGGGCCGGTGTAACAAAAATTTATATTTTTACAAAAAAACTAACAACAATCAAACTAGCAGCGATAATTCGCACAATCGGACAACTAAGGACATACAAGGTAAAAAGATCTTAATATTCACCCCCAATGAGCCCCCTAACCTATGAATTGGCTTTCTCTTCATTTTACGCCAATTCCCTAATACTACACTAACAACACAAACAACTTACCCCGACATCACACACTCGTCCCACCCACACATAAATCACTACTCAAACATGTTTTTACATTAACGATAACGACACATTCATTTATTTATATATATAATTATGATAAATATTTGTTTGTCTTAAAATTAAATTTACGTTAAATAAACATAACAAAGAAAAAAATGAAAAAGAAAAATATAATTAAATGAATAAACGAATAAACAAATACTAATAACGTAAAACAAATTAAACAACAAACATAAACACAGAAAGAAATAATAAATTAAATAAATAATAAATTAAAGAAATAATAAATTAAAGAAATAATAAATTAAATAATAAATTAAATAAATAAGGGCAGAGGCGAGTAATGCGAATAAATAAATTCAGTTCTGTTGACGGCCGATTGCTGGTCTTGGCCCACTGTGCCTGGGGCAGCAACTGATTTGGTGTATGTTGTGTGGTTGGCAGCCGGCACACGGAATTAAGCGCTTGGACAGAGATTTTTCAGGGGCGATATTAAACTACACAAACTTGTGTGACCACCCAGACGGGTTGGCCAATCCTCGTCCGGTGGTCTGTAGCGATTGTGTGGCCGCGCCGGGCGTGTTGGACTGGCTGGACGCGGTGCACTACCGGAATGGAATAAAACTCTTTTTTAAAATCAAAACAAAGAACTACACCACCTCGACTATTTCACTCCTACCTTTCACACGCCAGCACTAAGTTTATTCCCTTAAGCTTTGTCGCTTTTATCACACGCGCTTTGCGATCTGGCTTTTCTATTTCTGCTGAAATTTTGCCTACTCACGGCCACTCTGCTTCTTATAGCCGTGTGCCCATTCCCCTATTCCGCAGACACAATCGATTATTGGGAGCCAGCACGACTCTCCACCCCTCGTTCAACACCCAACCATCGATTGCATACAAGCCGACCATAACAGAGTTGTGATTTATGTGTGGGTGGGACGAGTGTGTGATGTCGGGGTAAGTTGTTTGTGTTGTTAGTGTAGTATTAGGGAATTGGCGTAAAATGAAGAGAAAGCCAATTCATAGGTTGGGGGGGCTCATTGGGGGTGAATATTAAGATCTTTTTACCTTGTATGTCCTTAGTTGTCCGATTGTGCGAATTATCGCTGCTAGTTTGATTGTTGTTATTTTTTTTTGTAAAAATATAAATTTTTGTTACACCGGCCCACACTGTATCGAGGTCGTACTCATCCCTGGGTCACCGATTTGCTAGCTGGCTATCGACACAGTGTTGGTAAGCAAAGGCCGGTTCATAACACTTTTAGCAATTAAAATTACTTGATATTTAATATAGTGATGCATAATTGTCATTACGTAAACATTCTTCAGCTATTTATCACGCATTATCTATGTAAATACCATTATGTACGTTTTGACTTTTCAGCCAAGGCAACATATGTGCAGATATGTAACTATGTGGCAATATTTTGCCCAAAAACTAAAATCGTTGCTAACTTTTATCTTTTTCCCAAGATAATGGCCCAAGTTGCACGGTAGTTAAGGATAATAGAACCTTTAAATTAAGTAAATTTAACTTGCTTGGGTCCGATGGAAAGATGTTTGAGTGGCGAAAACCAAATGCCGAATTTGATCGAAAAAAATACAAAGGCCACGGTGAAGCATTGCGGAGGTTCTGTGATGGTTTGGGGCTGTATGTCCAGTGCTGGAGTAGGAAACTTACATTTTATAGATGGAACAATGAATAAATTTGGTTAGTCGGATACTTTGATGAAGAACATAAAGCAAAGTGCAGAAAAATTGGGTATCGCAAGCAGCTTTGTATTCTATCAAGCAAAGACCGGAAGCAGACTACATGCGTTGCAAAGCTTTGGTTAATCCATTACTGCCCGAAACTTGTGCAAACGCCTGCACAGAGCCCAGATTTTAATGTTATTGAACATTTTTGGGAAGTAAAAGCCAGGCAGGTGTATCAAAAACCAATTTAACGCGCTAAATTCACTTATAGAGGCTTTAGGAGTATTATGGAACTCTATAGAGCCCCAGGTATGCCTGAATTTGGTGCAGTCCATTCCAAATCACTTGCCGGCTGTTTTAAAAACAAAATGATACGAAACCGAACATTAATTACTTAATTAGTTAATTTTTTCATACAGTTTTTGGAGGTGTCCGATTATTCGTTGAGCCTCAAAAATTGACTTTTTTTCGTTTTTCGCTGTAAACTAACTGTTCTCTTCAGAAAATATGAGTTGTTGTTTGTGATTTAGATAGCCAATACTATAAAGTTATAATAAATGTGAAAGAACCACAATTTTATCGCATTTCGTTATACTTTTTGAGCACGTTTGTGCTGGGACACAAGTGTCCGATTATGCGATGGAGCCACTGTATAACTAATTTTACAGCAATCACACACTTAGTACATGCATACAGAAAGACACTTTGTTATGTATTGAGAGTTATTTGCGAGCTATGATTGCATGTAAAATTTCAGTCGGTGTCAACAAACGTTCATATTCAAACATATTAGTGTATTTTTTCGACCTGGAACGCATTTTTATACTCGATACCGAAGGTAAAAAGTATATTGAGTTTGTGCAATGTCCGTCATGGTGTCTGTCCGTCTGTATGAACACAATTTTTTTAAACACCCATCAAGCTAGAGACTTGAAACTTTGCAATTATCTTTATCTATGGGATAGTAAATTAAAGTGTCAAGATTGGGGTTCTACGATAACTGGGGGGCTGGCAAATCGATAAATTCGATAGCTCAAAATCGATAAGTCCACATATTTCGCACATCCTTACAGCTAGAACTACCAAATTTGGTAAGAAGATAGCTACTATCAACCCACAAAAAACTGAATCAAAAGTTTGGATGCCACGCCTACCGATACTGCCCTAGCCACCCCCATCCACCCCAACGCTTCGTCAAAAACGGGAAAGCGTGTATCTTCCAGAGCTGTGGAGCTAGAGCCTCCAAATTTGGTAGGAATATAGCTGGTAACGACCCAATAAGAACTGCATCAACGTTTTGGAGCCACGCCCACCCGTTCCGCCCCCAGCCTCCCCGCAATTTGATATCAGAAATAGCTATATCTCTCACAGTTTTGGAGCTATAGCCACCAAATTTGGTGCAAAGATAGGTGATGATGACCCCCCAAAAATTTCATCAAAAGTTTGTATGCCACGTAAACCAATACTGCCCTAGCCGCCCCCATCCGTCCCAACGCTCCATCAAAAACGGGAATGCGTGTATCTTCCAGAGTTTTGGAGCTAGAGTCACCAAATTAAGTATGAAGATAGCAATTGACATCCCACAAAGATCTGCAGCAAAAATTTGGATGCCACGTTTACCCATACCGCCCGCAGCCTCCCTTTCCCCACCCTTTACAAACTTTGAGCTAGAGTCACCAAATCTGGAATGAAGATAGCTGGTGGCATCCCCATCTGCATCGGAGAATCTATAAGGCAGCGTACATCTCTGCCGCATCCGTACCCCTCTGCAATCAGGCCTCTTTTTACCGGTTTTATAACTGGTAACGAGTATACCGAAGTCGGTTGCGTCCGACTGCTTTGTTTCCAATTGTTGTACACGATTTTGAAATAACACGGTTTGATAATAATATTTTTTTTTACATATATATGTACACGAATTTATTATACTCTCTTTCGAAGGTCAAGAGTATATTGGGTGTGTGCAATGTCCGTCATGGTGTCTGTCCGTCCGTATGTGTGTAAATTTTTTCCACACCCTTGAAGCTAGAGAATTTTAACTTTCTAATTATCTCTATCTATGGGATAGTAAATTAAAGTGTCAAAATTGGGTTTCTACGATAACTGGGGGGCTAGCAAATCGACAAATTCGATAACTCAAAGCCGATAAGTCCACATATTTCGCACATCCTTACAGCTAAAACTACCAAATTTGGTGAGCAGATAGCTACTAGCAACCCCCAAAACCAATCTGCATCAAAAATTTTGGAGCCACGCCCACCCATTCTGCCCCCAGCCACCCCGTATTTTAAAGTCAAAAAAGCCTATATCTCCTAGAGTTTTTGAGCGATAGCCACCAAATTTGGTGCCAAGATAGGTAATGATAACCCAAAAACAGTTTGAATGCCACGCCCACTAATACTGCCCTAGCCGCCCTTATCCGCACCAAGGCTTCGTCAAAACCAAGAATGCGTGTATCTTCCAGAGTAGTGGAGCTAGAGCCAGCAAGTTTGGTAGGGAGATAGTTGGCAACGACCCCCAAAAATCTGCACCAAAGTTTGGAGCCACGCCCATACATTCCGCCCCTTTTCCCCATCTTTTACAAACTTTGAGCTAGAGTCACAAAATTTGGTATGAAGATAGCAATTGACATCCAAAAAAGTGCTGCAGCAAAAATGTTTATGCCACGCCCATCCATAACGCCCCCAGCCCCACTTTTTCCACCTATTAGAATCTTTGAGATAGAGTCACAACATTTGGAAGGAAAATAGCTGGTGGCATTCCCATCTGCATTGGAAAAATTAAAAGGCAGCGTACACCCCTGTCGCATCCGTACCCCTTTGCAATCAGGCCTCTTTTTACCTGTTTATACCCTTAACCCATAAAATGGGTAAATAAGGGTATAATGGTTTTGTGCAAAAGTATGTAACAGGCAGAAGGAAGCATCTCCGACCCTATAAAGTATATATATTCTTGATCAGCATCAACAGCCGAGACGATATAGCCATGTCCGTCTGTCCGTCTGTCTGTCCGTCTGTCTGTCTGTATGAACACGTGGATCTCAGAGACTACAAGAGCTAGAGACTTCTGATTTTGTATTTAAGTTCTCCTATACCATGAGCAGAACAAGTTTGCTTCAAATTATCGATAACTATTCTGGTTTCCGATATACACATAATATCGATAACAATAAAATATCGAATTTGGAAAATCTAAAAATGGGGGTTGAAGTAATGGATAATGATAGAACTTTTCTGAAAATTTCGTCCAAATCGGTTGAGAAACACCGGAGATATTGAACTTAATCGATGGAAGCTAAGCCAGTATACCAAAGTCTTATATAAATTAAATATATTTATTGCAACTGGGTTCAGGGTATCTTCTAGTCGGGCTCTCCCGACTAGAGCCTTCTTACTTGTTTAATACTGGTAACGAGTGTACCGCAGTTGGTTGCGTCCGTCTGCAACGTTTCCACTTGTTCCATTTAGCACGGTTTGAAATTTTTTTTGATTAAATTTTATTTGTCATATTTAATTTTTCTCGTTATAAATATATTTTACATCAATGTCAAGTATAAGTGACCGTCAATTACTGCACAAAATTGCCATTGTCAACAGATTCTAAATAAAGAATGTTTAACAACAAAAAAAAATATATATATATATATATTCCTCTCCACTTGAAAAGGACATCCTGTATGCATTGTCTTCAAATGCTTGTCTTCAAATCATTTAGATAAGTTGCACAGCAGAGTTGGAGGTGTTATGGTAAGGGGAGCAATTTCATACCATGGCACCTGCGAGTTGAAATTTTTATCAACCACAATGAATGCGTTGTCTTACAATGGTGTAATGAGAGAGGCCTTTCCTTACTTTCATAAGCTTTCTGGACGTCTGCCGTCTGGGTTTATCAACATGATAATGCTCCCATACATACAGCCCGTGTTGTAAAAACGTTTATAGAAAGCCAAAATGTGGAATTACTGAACTGGAAAC
Source organism: Scaptomyza flava (assembly GCA_030179655.1). Lineage (NCBI taxonomy): Eukaryota > Metazoa > Arthropoda > Insecta > Diptera > Drosophilidae > Scaptomyza > Scaptomyza flava. Next base: position 1,574,153 of record JARNME010000188.1, read on the forward strand.
CCTACTCCCCGGATTTGAATATCATCGAAAATGTTTGGGGGTGGCTAACACGCAAGGTGTATGGATCAGGACAGCAGTTTTCAAGTGTTCGTGAACTAATCGACGAATATTTGGGAAAATTGTATGCATCCCTTCTAAACAGGATGTGTGAAGTCTTGGAGCAAAAAGGTGGCTCAACACACCACTGAAACCTTGATTTTTTTTGTTTAAATTAATTTTATTTCACATAGTGTAATAAAGTTTTGCTTTAATTTCAAGTTTGAGCTCTCAAAAATCATTTTTGTTGAAGTGTCCTATTCAAGTGGTGCAAAAATTTACGCCCAAGTTTTGATTGTTTTTCTTTGATTTGAATTTTTAAGTACTTCAAATTTTGTAAGCATTTGGGCGTTTTTTGTCAAGAAATAACAATAGAGTAAGGTTTAATTAAAAAAAAAATTAGGTCGCTAGCACGTTTGATTGCAGAGTAATAATCGATCTAAAACAGAATCAAAGGGTGTCCTATTCAAGTGGCGTGGAGTGTATATATAATTTTTGCGAAATATGTTCATTTGAAAAATGTAGAGGAATTCCCATTTTGTGGATACAAGCAAATTTACTGGTCGCGCAATTTTGTTCAAAGTTATTTAAGCGATGATAGTGATTTTTTACGCATTCTTACCTTTAAAATTGAATAACAAGATAGTTGTTTTTTTGAATTTTTTTTAGAGCTTGAACTTCATACAATAAATTTACATTACTTTTGAGCTCAGAGTGCATATATGATTTTTCTTTCATCTGTATTTCTGCTTGTGTAACACATATTTATAAAATAAACATTTATATATGTTCTTAAAAAATCCTTGATTTTCACTAATTTTCATAGGACCAATCACCTACCTTCCCTCTTTACCTTAGCAGTGAAACCCAAGAAACTGCGTGAATTACGTTTTTTAAATCGCATGGGCCTGGTTATAGGAATTCAGGGTGTCAAAAAAGTGCAGCAATCACTTATACGCACTGTAGCCTAAGATATCTATTGTGTCCAAATATAAAACCTAATGAGCGGGACCTCTTTTAAAAATAAAGTTCTTTGTCTCTGAGTAACCGTCTGTTGAATTTACTGATATTTTTCGTTATGTGATATAACCTCAATTATATCGAAAAACCGTGTTTTTTACACAGTTAAGTTAAAACATCTCGAAAGCTTATCCGTAAAAAAAATTTTTGGTTATAATTTTCGTGTTTTCTGAGGCCAAAATGTATAAGAAAAGTTTGTTGACATATCTGGCACAAAAATAAAGTATAGCAGCGCTTCCCAGTCCCATTGCTCTCAGTCCTCCTATGTTGTTGCATTGCACCTAAGCATAGGAAACGAAACAAATTTTTTGCATTAGCAGTTATTTTTCGCAGTGTTCTCTCATCCTCCGACCTTCTCTGTACAATTTGTAATTTGCAAAAGGCGGCGTCAGTGAAATTTGTTCTTAATTTGGCTTCAAGTTAGCACTTAGAAAAATCCATTTTGAGTTTATGTTGCCGATAATTGCGCGACCGTTCGAAAAGTGATTTTTCTTTACACAAAACTATATGAATTAAGGGCAATGCATTCTTTGCTATCTATTTAACTTTTCGATTCTGAAAAACATTTTGAAAGAGATCATGTAAAAATGGTTGAATCTGTAGCAAAACAAGGACTTGATGCAAAGTGTATGAAAATTCATATTCAACCTGTTAACTGGTCTGGTGTCATTTATTTATTTTTATTGTCGTTTTATTTTGACTAAATGGGTTAAAAAACATTATAAAATAAGGATGCTTCACCTGTAAAGTTTAGCTTTGTGTGGTGACTTGTTTTGAAAAATACCACTCACGATACATTAATATATATAGATAAGTATATATATACATATATTTATAAATATATATATACAGTCGAACTTCCATATAACGAACTTGTGTTACGCAAGACGACATAACTCGTCTTTGCTTTCATTTAACTACGCAACGTAAGAAGGAATAAAAAAAAAAAATTACACAGGTAACAGGTTAATTTATATCAGAGTACAGGTTCAACTAATAAGTTTCTGCATTGTATCATAAGTGCCCTTATGGAAACGCTGTTGCATAGTGTTATCGTCTTGAGTCTATGCTTTGACTAACGTTTGTCAAAAGTGAGTCCAAAATAAAATATCGTTGGTGTGCTTTACAAAAATGCTAATCAATGGAGAGCTGACCAACACATCGCACATGCTCTTAAAGATAGTTTTATTTTTGCTTGCGATTAGCTTTTCTCTGTGTGAATAGCCGAATCTGTTTGGCCTCTGAGAGCTATGAGTTCAAAAACCTTAGCTTCATCGTCGCGTCTTTATTTGTGGTGCTGGTGCAGGCAAGCTTATCACGGTCGGAGACGCAACTTATAAGATATAAAAGCACGGCAGAAGCAGCCGAAAAAGCGGAGGCAGAACTAAAAGTTGAACGACGGAAACTGCAACGTGAAGTAAGAAGAAATACAATCTAACAAATCTTATCAAATCAAAGATATAGTTATTTTATTTTGATACCAAAGGTAAAAAGTATACTTGTTTTGTTTACTGTCAAATTAACGCATCGTCCTTTAAACTAGATTTAAAACTTAAAATATATCTCCGTAAATGTGTGCGTGATAATTTTTTAGATTTGATTGCTACGCCCACTAGAGGCGCTGTTTACTTTTTTTATACTCTGAAAACAGAGGTCAAGAGTATATTGGTTTTGTGCAATGTCTGTCATGGTGACTGTTCGCCTGTCCGTCTATGGGTGGGGTAAAGTGCCAATTTGGTACAAAGATAGAAACTGGCGTCCTCCAAGAAACTGCATACAAAATTGTGGTGCCTCGCTCACCCCTATTGTCTGAAGCCCTTCCACATTTTGAAATCAAAAACACATATTTCCACAGTTTTTGAGCTAGAGCTACCAAATTTGATGCCAATAGAAGTGTTGACACAAAAAATTTTGGTGCTACGCCCACCCTTTCCGCCCAAAACCTTCTCAATTTGAAATAGGAAACCTTTATATCTCTCACAGGCTTTGATCCACCACACTTGGTGCCAAGATAGGTGATAACGTCCCCCTTAAACTGCAGTAAAAATTTGTAGGCCACGTCCACTTCTTCAGCATCACAGTTTTGTAAAATCGGAATCGCCTGTATCTTTGGCAGGAATAACCAAATTTGGTAGGAAGATAGCCAGTGACATTCCACAAAGATCTGTATCAACATTTTTGATGCCACGCCCACCCATGCCACCTACCTTTTTAAATCGAAAGTTCCCCGATCTTAAACGGCTTTTAATATCTTTTTATTCGCTTCACTTGTCGGGCGTGGGGTTGTAACTAAAAAAAAAAGGAATAAATTAGGTTTAAAAGACATTGTAGGCATCACACTCATATAGCCTAGTGGTTAGGGTACCGGACTTTTAACCAGGAGGTCCAGGTTCGAATACCAGTGTAGAATTATTGATGATTTTAATTTTTTAGCCAACTTAAGTTTTGTTTACCCAGGCGGTCCGGGTTCAAATCCCAGTTAGGGCATAAGGGTGAAGATTTTAATCTTTTGTCAGATTTTTTTTAAAATGATTTTTATTTTTTATAGCCAAATTTACTTTAAGGTGCAAAAAGTAAATTTTAGCCAACCCTTCACTTGTAATTCCAAACCGGTTCTAGCTTCAATAGGATTGCATACCTGGTATAACTGCCATTCTGCCTCTCAAAATTGTTCAGCTGACTAACTATATAACTGGAATTCTGATCAAACGGTCGAAGTCCTAACTTTTTTGAGTTCTGGACAAATAAAACCCAAGCTGCACATCAACAGATTTTAGTACCTTTATTTTATCATAATTACAACCATCCTTGCAAAATGATGTAGTTAGGGTACCGGACTCACACCCGGGAGGTTATTATTGATGATTTTAATTTTTTATCAGAGTTAGCTTTTTATACTCGATATCGAAGGAAAAGGGTATATTGGGTTTGTGAAATGTCCGTCCTGGTATCTGTCCGTCCGTGTGTGCGAAACCCTTCAAGCTCGCGACTTGAAACTTTGCAAATACCTATCTCTATGGCTGGGACTATGGTGAAACAATATTAAGGTGTTCTATTCCACATTCCTGCTCTCTTTGGCCGTACTTAGTTTTTGTCAGTATGCATTGACATTTTGAAGTGAGCAGTCGTGTTGCGGAAAATTTTTTAATTGTTCCAACGGGAACAACATATCGCTAAAGAATTTTTTAATAAACGAATTGCTCAAAAACTCAAAACATGTACAATTATACCCCGATTCCACTAGAGCAAGATGCAAGTATGTAATTGGTATTCGAAGATGCCGCATCTTTTTGTATTAGAATCCCATTTGTACAATGGGAATCTTATTCAAATTTTCCCCGTTGGTCGGCTGCATTCCCAGTTGGTTCGAAACCGACCAACTGGGAATGTTAGAAGTTAACATTACAGAGCACTGAACAGAGCTTTAACATAGTCGATAGTATGAAATTTGATATCGATACTTGGTTTTAACAGTGCCAATTTGAGTAAAACAGCTTGTCATCAAGTGCCTGTCCAAACAAACTGGGATATTCGTTAAACCATGTTTGCATTTTGCGCAAAAATTAAAGCAATAATTTTTACTTTTTTAGCTTCACTAATTTTATTTGTGTTCGAACTCATATTTGCTTCCAATTAAATATAAACGTATCATACACAAACAGCTGTCTGCTGTCTTTTTACAGACCCTGTTAAATCAAGATGCAACTATGCAATTGGATTTATAGTGGAATCACCTACATCTTTCACTCGCTGTTAATGAAAGATGCAGCCTAATGGAATCGGGGTATTAGACCCAAACATAAAAAATTTTTTTTACCTTACGTCTAAAATTTAGAATTAAAAATTTAAATGAAAAACTAAGGATTCAAAAGCAAAAACAAAGGCAAATCGGCCACAAAAAATATTTAAAAATATTACTTTAGTTTTAGTATAACATTGTTAAATAAAAAGTTATTTAAAAAAATTAATTCCGCTAACAAATTTGTTTTATATTTTTCATTTCAAATTCTTCCATTTGCTGCAGCTAACAATAACACTAGCAAGAGCAGTGCCGTATATAAAGTCACAGCTGTCTCTTTCTTATCTCTCTCTTGCTCACTGCTCTCTTCGTAAAATAAGTACGTCGCTAAAGCGGAATAGAACACCTTAATATTGTTTCACCATGGCTGGGACAGACAAAGTGCCAAGATTTGGGTTCTGTGATTTTTGGGGGGATTGCAAATCGATAAATTCGTTAAGGCCCAACCAAACGATGCTTGCTCGCCTTAAGACTCGAAGTTGGCAAAGTTTCAACATATGCTACGTCGTGTATCTGCCCAAACGATGTTTACGCACGGTTTCGTTCACTCGGTGAAAACATGCTTAAATGCTTTAGGCTATAGAGTTGTTTGTTTTTTTTTGTTATTATATGGAAAATATTTAAAATAATTGTTAGATCTTAATTTTATTGCTTATAAACATATTGATATAATGTACTAGATCTATAAACCATGTCTTTATTTTTAACAAAATATTACATAAAATCAGAACTCGCAAGAAAGTCTGGACACTTTCAGACTGTCTGAAAAAAACCACTCTCATTGGCACATAATGCAAAAAGCGAGCGAGAAAACACAGTCATTTCTGTTCTTGATCAATGAGTCGAATGCTCAAGCAAAGACAGTTTTTTTTCGTTTTCGTTTTGTTCGTGTCTTCTGAGGAGAGTTTTGGTTGAGCACAAACGCCAAAGTCTCTTTTTCGTATGTATGCGTGTTTTTGTGAGTTTTGCTTGGGTGTGTGCGTCGGCTTAAGGCCTAATTACTCCAGCGATAAGACGTAAAACGTGAAACGTAAAATGAGAGACGTAAACAGCTGTAGTGATCAACCTTACGGCAAACAATGTTAGCGCTTACTCCAGACGTAAACGAGAAACGTAAAACGAGAGACGTAAAATCTTTCTGCAGAAAACAGAAAGCAGACTCTCGTCTTACGTTTTGATGTGCACAACTGATTTCATTTCTTGTTTTTTTGCGCCTTGTAGAGTATTTGTGCTGACAAAATAATATTATTAAAATGGAAATTAATGACCATGAGTTAATAGCCCTTGTAGAGGCAAATCCTTTGCTATATGACAAGAAGCAAACAGATTTTAAAAATAAAGCACAGAAAGCAATACTATAATTTGAACATTTTGCACAAACATAAAAACAGTTCGCCTATTTCATCTATTTCCATATCGATTTTGGAAAAAATAAAATTCTTGTTGCCTTTGTTCGCTTTGTTTTAATTGGCACAGCTGTTTACGTATTACGTTGAGAGTAATTGCAAAAAAAATTATTACGTCTCTCGTCTTACGTCTCTCGTTTTATGTTTCTCGTTTTACGTCTTATCGCTGGAGTAAATAGGCCTTTACTAGTCTAGTATCCCTGCAGTCACGATGACTACGCCAAACATAGGGATTAGACTAGCACACCTGGGCTATTACTAGTCCACTCCTATGCCATTTCAATGTATTTCTCCTATTCCATTTAACACGGGGATGTCATTGATGCCAGCGAAGTCCATCATATAAACGTTAAATTAGCTATTGTTATAAATATTAATTAAATTTAATTTAAATTTAAATTATGCAAGTGTTAGAAGAAATAGAATACAAATAAACTTACCGATTATGAAATATGATGGTCTACGACGGGATTCGAACCTGGAACTCTCGTTCACTAAGCAGATGCCTTAGCCATTGGTCTGTTGCCAAACATATTTCATAAGCAGTAAGCTATATATTAAAATTGAAAAATGTATAAATTGGTTATCACTCGTTCGTTTTTTTTGCCGCTGCAACGAACATTAACGAGGCGCAAAATTGTGTTCGTTTTTCATGATTCGTAAAATTAACGTTTTTGTTCCGCATCCACGTCTGCATCCACTTTGACGCATCCATGAACTGGTCCACGTGGAATAGGCAGTTTACACACAAACGCTCAATGATAGTTTTAAAAAGTGTTATCCCCCGCTGCATCTACACAGACTAGTTCAGTGTTCGCCTACGTGGGAAAGTCGTGGGCTAGGCTTGAACAACAACAATAACAAACACTAGCCCAACCAATGTAATTTTTTGCACCCACTTGGACTAGTCCTTGACTTGTCCATTATAGCTAGTCAATGGACTAGTTTATATATGCAACTAGCCCATACAAAAACCGTAGGGAAACAAATTTATTGAAAACTATCCCACACACAGCCAACATGTTGGGCAGCAAGTGCGTGGTAAGGCTAGGCATACACGGTGCACATGTTGGTGTGATTTGTTGGAGTTGAGATGAAAATCACTTGTGTATGGGCTTATTGGCCAACATGTGCACGGTTTACGAATTTGTTCGATTAACACGCACTTGCTGCCCAACATGTTGGCTGTGTATGGGCTTGTTTTCAACAAATTTGTTTTTTCACCAACATGCTCGTCGTGTATGGGCTTGTTCTCTTACAATTTGTCGCAGAAATTGCGTCGTCCGCACTTGTATCGCTCATCTTTTCTCCTCAACACTCACACAAAAAATTAAGTTTATAAACATGTTGGCCGTGTATGGCGAAGCGCTGCCCAACAAATCACACCAACATGCTCACCGTGTATGCCTAGCTTAATCGAACAAATTCGTAAACTGTGCACATGTTGGTCAACATGCCCATACACGAGTGATTTTCACCCCAACTTCAACAAATCACATTAACATGTGCACCGTGTATGCCTAGCTTTAAGCAACGTATGGCTATACACGTTGTTGCTTAATGGTTAAGTATGCTTTTCGTTCATTCTTGCTGCGATGCTTTAAGCACGTAAGCATCGTTTGGTTGGGCCTTTAGCTCAACATCGATAAATCCACCTATTTCGCACATCTTTACAGCTAGAACTACCAAACTTGGTGAGAAGATAGCTACTAGCAACTCCCAAAAAACTGCATCAAAACTGAATTTTTGAGCCACGCCTCCTCTTTCCGCCCCCAGCCCCCAGTTTGAAATCAGAAACGCTTACATCTTTCACAGTTTTTGAGCTATAGCCACCAAGTTTGGTGCCAAGATAGGTAATGACGACCCCCAAAAAACTGCATCAAAACTTTGGATGCCACGCCAACCCGTACTGCCCTAGCCGCCCCAACGCTTCGATAAAAACGGAAATGCGTGTATCTTATAGAGTTGTTGAGCTAGAGTCAACAAATTTGGTAGGGAGATAGCTGGTTATCCCCAAAGATCTGTATCAAAGTTATGGAGCCACGCCCACCCATACCGCCCCATCCTCTCCTTCCCCACTTATGACAAACTTTGAGCTAGAGTCATAAAATTTGGTTGGAAGATAGCAATTGACATCCCACATAGATCTGCAGCAAAAATTTGGATGCCACGCCCACCCATACTGCCCCATGCCCACCTTTCCCCACCTTTTACTAACGTTGAGCTAGAGTCACTAAATTTGGAAGGAAGACAATCTTTAAGGTAGCATACACCCCTGCCGCATTTGTACCCATTTGCAATCAGTCAATTTTTTTCCGGTATTAGCACAGGTATCGAGTATACCGCAGTCGGTTGCGTCCGACTGCAACATTTCCATTTGTTTTACATTGATTTTTTTATTTTAATTATATAGTTTATAAAGTTAATAATTATAGTTATAATAAATATACATGTGTAGAAAAAACCTAAATAATACGGTTCTTAAAAACATTGAACTAAAAAGCCAAAATAAATATAGTTTAAAAAACTAAAACATACGCTTCTTAAAAAATTTAACTAAAAATTTAAAATATAAGATTTAAAATAAGCGTAAAACAATAATAATCGAAAAACGCTAGTAACAATTTGAAACAAGTAAGAAGGCTCTAGTCGGGAGAGCCCGACTAGAAGATGCCCTGAACCCAGTTGCAATAAATATATTTAATTTATATAAGACTTTGGTATACTGGCTTAGCTTCCATCGATTAAGTTCAATATCTCCGGTGTTTCTCAACCGATTTGGACGAATTTTTCAGAAAAGTTCTATCATTATCCATTACTTCAACCCTCATTTTTAGATTTTCCAAATTCGATATTTTATTGTTATCGATATTATGTGTATATCGGAAACCAGAATAGTTATCGATAATTTGAAGCAAACTTGTTCTGCTCATGATATAGGAGAACTTAAATACAAAATCAGAAGTCTCTAGCTCTTGTAGTCTCTGAGATCCACGCGTTCATACAGACGGACAGACCTTATTTACCTTATTTACCCATTTTATGGGTTAAGGGTATAAAAAAAACGTGGGCGCTTTGTACTATTTTTCGTATATCGAGCGCAAGACGCTTTTTTCAAAATGATACTAGAATTTTTTGATTATTATTGTTTTAAGCTTATTTTAAATCTTTTTATATTTTTTTTTTTTTTAACTATGTATATTTATTAAGCTTGAGTAAATCAATTAGGTGGCAAGTTAGCTGGTGATGTCCCCTAAAATGTGCATTAAACTATCATTGCAAGCAGACTTCTTACCACCATTTTTATACTGGTGTCAAAGTAAACCGCAGTCGGTTGTGTCGGAATGCATTGTTTTCTATTTTTGAACAAAGTGAATACACGCAAACGTCGCTGCCGAAACTCACATGCATACCTCGCTGCCGTAACTCCTATAGAGAAGGCATTACAAACACTAAAACCGCAGTCCAAAATTGAAATAGTTTGTGGTTGTTTTACAACAATTGTCTCTGCCTGAAAAGGAATATGATGGTTTTGGTGTTGCGGAAGATAAAAGTGGTCGTAAAAGATGAAGTCTCGCTCATGAATTGACGAACACTGTGTCTGTTACTTTGCATTCGCTATGTTTTGTTTGTGCTTAGATGCAGACAAGCAGCCGACTGAGACGGTCAAGTCACGCTGTTCTGCTGTTTATGTTATGCCCAAAAACAACCACAAAAGAAAATACTATTACGTAAAAGCTTATTTATTTGTAGGTGCAGGGTTTCTGGGTTGGTAATTATAAATATAATTATAATTATTAAATTTAGCTATAATAAAAAGTGTGAGTTTTTGTGCATTCACAAAAGAAACAAAACAGAAATGCCCTAGACGAATGATGAATTTGAATATGTACATAGTTACAGAATATATTTGCAATAATTGCATACAGTGACTCACAGCTTAAATGATGCAGTGTCAAATAAAAAGTTTAAGGTGCTATATGTTTTAAACTAGAGGAAAAACAAAAAATGTTTAAACGCCAATTTGTTTTATGTTATATCACATTTAAAAAATAAACTATATTTGTTTCTGAAATATTTCTAAGTCTTATACATAAACTAAAAACTAAAAATATATCTTCAATATAAGTCACAGCTTAAAAGATGCAGACACAACCTAGTTATATTTTTGCCGGATAAAAGGTTAAATAAGGATTTTAGTACTTAGTATGTCATCCCTTAACCTTTAGAAAGCCCTTAACATATTATTCATCGAAGAGACCAGCTTCCGAGTGGTTTCTGGGCTTATTTTGCTCCATTCCTCCAGCAAAGCATTTTTAAGGTCCTGTTTGCTGGAAATCCGAGGATTCCGGATCTTGTTCTCCAGCATAGCCCACAAATTTTCAATGACATTTAAATCTGGAGACTGGGCCGGAGGAATCATAACGTGGGGGCAGTTCCAGGTGAGCTAAGGCTGCACTTTTCCGGACGTATGTTTGGGGTCGTTGTCGTGGTAGAACCGGAAATCACGTCGGATTCCTAACTTTTCGGCGCTTTGGAGCAAATTTTCTTTAAAAATATTGAAGAACATTGTCTTATCCATCGTCAACTTAAAAAACGCCAAGTTTCCGACGCCGGCTGCCGACATACAGGCCCATACCATCACACTTATTCTTTCATGCTTAACTGTTGCTTTTACGTTTTTTGGATCCAGTTCAGTATTGGGCTGTCGCCACACAAATTTTCTCTCGTCCGACCCAAAAAGGTTGAATTTTTACTCGTCTGCAAAAATTACTGTGTTCCAAAAGGCGGCTAGAAAACGCCGTTAGTTTTTTGTCTGCTGTCGTTTTGGGCTATGCAGCTGCACACGCTGGCACGTAGGTACAGTTTTAAGTACTACGCATTTACATACAGCGTGCGCAGTTTCGGTTTCTTGTCGAGTTTTGGTTTTGTTGGTTACATGCACACATGTGTATTATGTTTTTAAATGCCGGCACATGGACACAGTTTTTCAGACACTGATGTACCCACAGACGCATGTGTACAGTTTGACAAGCATTGGTCCAGGTTTTGTTTTGCACGCTGGTGCATGCACTTTTTGCAAATTGCCCAGCTTTTTAGGCGCAGATAAATACTCAAACACGTGGGTACAGTTTGAGGGGCATTGCTCGATAATTTTGTTCGTTTCCGGTTTGCACGAGGTGCTAGGTTTTACAGGCATTTTTTTCAGGTAAAGGGTAGAGGCATGCAGCCGTGAAACACGAGGTTTTTCTAAGGTTCGCAGGGTCTACAGAGTAACAATTTCGAAGCTACGACGAGGAGCAGAGAGAGCGAGCAGGAGAGAGGTTTTGTGGGTATCGCATCCACGAATGTCGAGCGAGAGAGAGGCGGGCAGCGCAGCGCTCGTGAAATCTCGGCTACAATCGTCGGCATTACAAAAAAAAAAAATAAATAAAATCCCCATAAATTGAGCTGCACGACACAACCAGAGCGCAGTCGACCCAGAGTCATTCAACAGTGAACATCGTGTAATAAATATTATTTCTAGAGTTATTAACAACAGGGCAACCAGAACCAGACACAGGATACCACGAGTATACACCAAGGATACTAGCAAACCAGGACAAGGCACGGGATATCCCTAGTATACAACAAGCAAAGCAAAGGATTCAGGACACGAAGCAAAGGCTACGTATAGAAGCATGGTTGGAGTAGCGTGGATCTCGTACCGCCGCAAGGCAGAGCTGGAAGCTTTTGCTGACGAGTTCGGGTTTGAACGTGAAGGCACCGTGGAGGAACTCCGGGGCCGCATGTCTGCCTTTGTGAGCCTCGGGGGTCACTCGACTACCATCCAGGCTCGCTTAGAAGAACTGGAGGCCACCTTTGGAAGAGCATGGACGCCCGACCCTAAATCAGAGGCCCAACCGCGATCGCGGAGCCCATCGCCTACTATGAGTGGAAACGAAGACCAAGCAGAGGAACTCACACCAGGAGACCCAGCCAGCCCAGGTATGTGGTACCTAAGCATACCGGTGCCTGGCCAACAGCAGCGCGTGTCACGACCAAACGAGAGGGCCATGCTACAGAACCAACGCGACGTCTCCGCAGCTAGGGGCTTAGAGCGCATGCAACGCTGGGGCGTCACTTTCGACGGCGCTACCGATCCCTTGCGATTCATCGAGCGTTTGGAGGAACGAGCAGTATCACACCGAGTCGACACCCGAAGCTTGGCCCAAGGAGTACCAGAAATGCTGAAGGGTACGGCCAAGGACTGGTTCTGCACGAGTCACCTGCAGGGTGAGCCATGGAGCGTGTTCCGTAGGGAATTCTTGAATTTCTTCCTACCCCCGCAGTACTACCAGAGACTGGAGGTGAGCGAAGGATGCGCTACCAGAGGCAAAATGGGGGATACAAGCAGTATCTCGTGGACATCCGCCTCATGATGAACCGCGCCGGGTACTCGGAAGCGCAGAAATTAGAGCGAGTATACGAAAAGCTTCTTCCAGAATACCAGTTGTATGTGCGACGCATGGATTTCCGTACCTTCAAGCAACTAACGCAGCTGGTGTATTACTTCGAAGTCACCCGGAAACGAGAGCAGCAACGTCAGGCTAGGAACAAGACTGGATCAGCAGCCGGGCCAAAGCGGGAAACTGGAGCAACAAGCCCCAAGCCTGGCGCCCAGTAGACAGCATCGCAGTCGACAGTGGTCCCAAACGAGGGAAATAATCGAGGTAAGCAAAACAATGCTAACAACGAGCAACCGGTGGACACGCGCGATGCGTGCCGCAACTGCGGAGTACATGGACACTTTGCCCGAGGATGTCGTGGAACTCGCATTCTATTCTGCTGGAATTGTGGTCGCCGAGGAATGAGGACCATCGACTGTTGCCAGGCCAAGGAGACGGGAAACGCCCAGCGCCCCTCATCAAACACAGGACAGATGGGAGGGCAGACGAGCGAGTCCTGCGACTAGCGGGTGTCATCCGTCCGCGGGATGGCCGGCTTGTCGCCGAGACAAGCATCGAGGCTGAGGTGATGGTAGCTACGCGTGACACGGGGGCCACACGTAGTTTCAAATGGGACAAGGATGGAGCTAACACGAGCAATTTAAGCAGACGTACAACTCGGTCAATCACGGGCTAGCATTCTGATGCTAGTATTACCGTCGGCGCTCGACGATTTGTTCCTCGGCTTGGATTTCTTTGGCGCCATTGATGCCAAGCTACAGGTAGGTGATTTGCTAATCCTATTGAGCCGATCAAGCCCCAAAGCTACGGAGTATCATCGTCCGACTGACCGAAGACCCGAGAATACCATCAGCCGGGACTCGAGCAATGGCAATCCAAGAGGAAGCGATGTCGCTCTGCGGGCGGCGCAGCAAGCTATTGCCCCAACGAAAACAACAAAGGACATCGCCTGCATCCGCGAGGCGGTTGTCACAACAGCAGCGGAATCAAAGACGAGCAAGATCGGCGCCTGCATCCGCGAGGCGACATGAAGCATCAGAGAATGACTAACAGAATCAAATGCCTTACTAAAATCGGTATAAACAACGTCAGTTTGCATTTTTTCCTGAAACCCTTTGATAACAAGCGAAGTGAATTCAAGAAGGTTAGTGGTAGTTGATCTACGCCTAACAAAACCGTGTTGATAAGGCGATATAATTGAACTACATGTGTGTTGCAGTTGAAAACATATAATTTTTTCAAAGACTTTAGGAATGGCGGGCAACTTGGATATGTCCATATAATTTTTAACGTTAGACTTAGAAGAATTTTTATGGAGTGGAATGATAAAAGATTCCTTCCATATAGCAGAAACACTGTTGAGAAAACCGACAAGTTAAATAATTTATGTAAGGGTTTACAAAGTGAATCCGCACAGTATCTAAGTATACAACCTGGCACTCCATCAGGACCAGGCAGATAGCCTGGTTTGATCGAGTTAAGGTCACTTAGAAGCGTACACTCAGTTATAACTGGGATATATATGCAATTTGATTGAACTTGAAAAGGACAGGAATTACAACTACTATATAAATTCGATGAGTACTGATTGAAAATACTCAGCAAATAGATCGGCTACTGCCTGATCAGAACTTGATTTGTATCATCTAGGTATACTGAGGATGGCAAGCAAGAAGACTTACGTTTAGAGTTAACAAATTTATAAAACTGTTAAGGGCCACGTGAAAATTTTTTTCTACAACGATTAAAATAATTATTGTAACAAGATGTGTTAACAGAAAGAAAACTAGATTTTGCTACTAAATACGAAGATAAATCTAAAGTAGTTCCCGATTTTTTAAATTTTTTATGTGATCTTGTCTTCGTGTTTTTCAATTTGGATAGTTCCCTCGTAAGTCAAGGTGGTTTATTATCACTTGCAGAACAAGTGAGGGGAACACAAATATCCAAAATATTAAATAAATTAATACTGGTAACGAGTAAACCGCAGTCGGTTGCGTCCGACTGCAACGTTTCCACTTGTTTAAATTCACGTTTTTTAAAATACACCTGTTTACGCTACAGTCGAACTTCCATATAACGAACTTCCATATAACAAAGTTTACCATATAACGAATTAATTTCGCGAACACTGCTTTTTGGTTCAACTATCAGTGTGTTTTGTTCTCCGCATAACAAATTTCCCTATAGCGAATATTTCTTTATTACGAATTTATTTTTAGGACGTAGCTCGTATGCTCATGAGTTTTCTATTCCCTATAACGAATTTTCTCGTTATTGTTTCATTTTATGTCATAGCTCGAAAATGACAGTTGATCGTTTTTTCTAATATGCTATGCTTCGTAACATAACCGAAAAGATTGTGCAGACACGATCTCTCTCTGAGCGGCTCTCTTTTTTTTTGTTTCGAATTGGTTTTCGCTCAAGTGCTTTGCATTGACTCATTCGTGTGACGCTGTCAAATTTTTTCGCTCACACAAAGACTCTCACCTAAAGACAGTTTGACTAAAAAACTCAACAGAAATTATCTTTGCCTTCGTGTGCATGTAAATACATACATATAAATGACACGAGCATGAAAATAATAAAAAAGACAATGCAATCGGATGTTAAATAAAAATGTAAAAAATGTTGTGTTTTTTAAGGAACAATATTTATTATACTCATTACCGATGGTAAAGAGTATATTGGTTTTGTGCAATGTCCGTCATGGTGTCTGTCCATCCGTATGTCTGCAAGTTTTTTCCACACCCTTCAAGCTAGAGACTTGAAACTTTCCAATTCTCTTTATCTATAGGATAGTAAGTAAGTAACGTGTCAAGATGGGGGCACTACGATAACTGGGCGCTGGCAAATCGATAAATTCGATAACTCAAAACCGATAGGTCCACATATTTCGCTCATCCTTATAGCTAGAACTACCAAATTTGGAAAGAAGATAGCTACTAGCAACCACCAAAAATTTTTATAATTATATTGGGGGTAAATACACTGCGACCAAATAGATCTATTGTGTCCCCTCCTTGGCATATAGCTCTTTCATCAGGCCCAGGTGTTGCATAAAAGCAAGTACCTTTGTTGGGTAGATGGTTTCTAAATCGCTAAGTTGCACAATATGTTTTCCTAGAAAACTACTTCTTCGTTGAGCTGTGTTTTGCGCTTGTTCGGTACTCCTAATATTCTCATTTTCTCTCCTAACTGCCCGACGCGAACTGTCCACCGTTTGTTCGGCTTGCCGAACTTGCATATTTGTGCGTCTGCGTGCGATATTTATAGTATTCTGTCTCTGTTCGATTCTTCTTGTTTCTATATCTTGCCTGCGAGCTGCTCTTCGAAGAGTGTCTGTTGATTGCTCAGAAATTCTATAGTCTGCGTCATTTCGACGAATTCTCTGGGATTCTGCATTAGAATTTATTTCTCTGTCTACATACTCGACATTTTCACGGCGAGCTCTAATTCTCATTGCCTGCGCTCGCAATCTTTGTGATGCAGTAACCCTAGTCAAACGCGGCATTTTAAATTTGTCAATTGAACGATAAACTTTCAGCTAATAAAAAATATCTGCTAATAAAACCGAGTTAAATTTAATTTTTGATATTTTATATAAAACTTTAAAAATCGAATATACCGATATTTATATTAAATAAATTTAAATTTGAATATAAAAATAAAAATATATATTTAAGTATATAAATATAAATGTGGTCTTAATATAAAAGCACTAATAGTTATTATATAATTGTACAAAAATATATTTTAAATTATTTCGCAAAAAAATACTGATTAATATATGTGCTTCAAATGCAACACAAGACTGCGACGTTAAGTTGGCAAGCTTGCCAATTGATTGCAAAATAATTTAATATATATTAGTGTTTGAATGCTATAATGTTAATGAATGAAAAATTTAAATTAAATTGGGATATATAGAGACGAAAGGAATTTGAAACGACCGATCAAATCGCGTTGTCAAATTTGGCAAATAAAAAAAAATTTGGTAAATAAAAAAACAAACGAAAATTCTTAGTAATTTTAAAAAATTTATGAGAATCTAGAAACAATTTAATTAAACAGTCTTAAAAAAGACTTCTTAAGCAAATACCGGGTACAGCAGACCGCTGCGCGTAAAATGTTTCCACGTTTGGACGCTACAAATGTACAAAAATTTGTACATATGTATGTCACACACAATGGCACTGTTCACAGTATTCACTCGCGATTATTTAATTTAACGTTTCACAGAGTTTAATTTAACCAGTAATGTTATTTAATTAATATTGTTGTAATATTAAAACAAAGTAACTATAAATTTAATGTAAATATTGAGTTTTTGTTAAATTTGATGCGTTCGATAAAAGCGTTCGTTTCAAATTGAGAATAGAGAGAGCAAAGAGAAATATGTGCCAAATGTAATGTAATGTAATGTCGAACGAGGGTGGGCTTGCGCCCTTCGGCACTGCGACCCACAAGGATCTATTGTGCCCCCTTACCACTAGTTCATTTTTAATGTTCTCAGGAACTGAGTCAGACCAGTCTGTGGGATATGCATCAGGTCTTCCTCTCTGAGAGTGTAGTTGCCTAACAGCTTTGCTCTATTACGTGCCAGGGCGGGGCAGTTTGTGATTAGGTGTTCCATTGATTCAACATCCTCTTCGCAGAATCTACAAGTTCTGTTTCTAGCAAGGCCCATCTTATGTAGATGGTCGTTGCAGGGAAAGTGGCCTGTTAACGCCCCACAAAGTGACCTAAGTTGTGATCTGTTTAAGGATAGAGCTACCTTTGCTCTTGCTGCATCAGGGCAAACATATCTTTTTGAGTGCCTAAGACCCTCTAGATTGTTCCAGTGCATTATTTTCTTTTTTTCTAACCAATTGTGTATGTCAGATTTGAGTTTGTTGTTTGAATAACCAAACATTGGACTTGGGCCTATAAACGGGGCTTCCGCTCCTAATTTAGCCCTTACATCCGCGGCCTCATTACCTGAGTGACCTTCATGTCCTGGGACCCAAACCAGAGAAACTCTATTATTGGTTGCCAGTGCATTTAGCTCACGGTGACATTCATGTATGAAGTTTGAGCTATAGCTATAGCTGTTTAGTGCTTTAAGAGCTGCTTGACTATCGGAGAGTATACGAATGTTAACTCCTACCAATCGTCTGCTATTCAGTCTATATACCGCCTGTAAAATAGCGAAGAGCTCCGCCTGGAAAACGGTGCATTCGGCCTCAAGTGAGAGAGAGATGTGTGTGCGAGGACCCACTATGCCTGCTCCTACCCCTGATGCTGTCTTGGATCCATCTGTGAACCAATTTTGTGCATCGTCATTTAGCCAAGATGGATTTGAAGTCCATTGCTCTCTTGTTGGAAAAATGACCTTGTAATTTTTCGTGAAACTATGGATGGTTTGTATTTGGTCTAGGGTTTTTGTTTTATCAAGGATGTCCTCTACCCTATTCAATATACCTAGGTGTCCTCTAAGGTTGCCCTTCTGGTATTTGTTACCTACATAGAGCCCCAGAGCCTGCTTTACAGCCTCTTCCTCTATAGCTAGGTGTAAGGGAGTTAGGTTTAGAATTGCTTCCAGACCTGCTGTCGGGGTCGTTCTCAGTGCCCCTGTGATACTTAGGCAAGCTAGCCTTTGTACCTTGTTGAGTTTATTGATAGCGGTGCTTTGTGTGGCTTTTTCCCACCATACTGCCGCCCCGTACAGAATCATTGGTCTTACCATTTGGGTGTACGCCCAGTGGGCCATTCGTGGAGAAAGCCCCCATGATTTGCCAAGCATCTGCTTGACAGCCCAGAGAGATCGAGTTGACTTTGTGGTTACTGCTCTCAGGTGTGCGTTCCAAGTGAGTTTGCTATCCAGAGTTACCCCTAGATATTTTACCTCTGTACTCAGAGTCACAACTGTGCCACTAACCTTTATGTCTGGGAATTTTAGAATCCTTTTATTGGTGAACGGGATTATGATGGTCTTACTAGGGTTGATAGAGAGCCCTTCTGAGGTGCACCATGTTACCGTTTGATCGAGAGCACGTTGCATGAGGTCTGCTAGGATCCTTTCATCTTTGCCCCTGATGATTACGGATATGTCATCTGCATATCCTATCGTTTTGCATCCGTTTGCATTGAGAGACAGAACTAAGTTGTCTACTAGGAGTGACCACAGTAAAGGAGATAGAACACCACCCTGTGGGCAGCCTTTTGAGGCATGTATGCTAGCCGAGGCAAGTCCAAGATCGGCCTTTATCAGTCTGCGGCATAGCATTGCCTTCACCCAGGCTACTACCTTAGGGTTTACCCCCCTGTTTGTCAGAGCCCGGCTCATTGAGTCAAAGTTTGCATTATCGAAGGCACCCTCTATGTCCATGAAGGCGCATAGGGCGACCCCCTTTGCGTCAATTGCTTTTTCTATGTCAGTTGTCAAATGATGCAGTGCCGTCACCGTGGATTTACCCTTCTGGTAGGCGAATTGCAGTTTGTGAAGCGGGTTGGCTTCTAAAATGTCAGTTCTGACGTAGCAGTCTATCAGTTTCTCCATGGTCTTTAGCATGAAAGAGGAGAGACTGATTGGTCTGTATGATTTGGGAGAGCATGGTGGCTTGTCCCCGCCCTTAGGAATGAATATTACCTTTACTGCTCTCCAGGTCTTTGGAATATATCCCAGCAAAAGGCTGGCTCGATATATAGGAATCATTTTCCTAATGATGATCCCTTTGCCCTTGATAACATGGCTGGAAATATGCCATCTGGACCAGGGGATTTGTAGGATTTGAAGGAGTTAATTGCCCATTCTACCCTTTCGTAGCTAACTATGTTTTTTATTATTGGGTCTATGATTCTTGTGTGCCTCAGTTCTTCTGTGTCAGGGTCTCCCTCTGTGCTACAGAATGAACAGTCAGGAAAGTGAGATTTTAGAAGAACCTCTAAAGTTTCCTGTGAGTCACTGGTGTATACACCGTTCGGGCCCATCAGTGTCCCAATCGGTCCTCCACTGGCTTTTGATAGGGCTCTATGGACCCTTGCAGTTGAGGGTATGTCCCTAAGATCTTCACAGAAATTCCTCCATGAGGATCTCTTGGATTTCCTTAACTCCCTATTGTAATTAGTTAAGGATGTCCTGTAGAGATCCCAATTGTTGGACCTTTTGGCCCTGTTGAACTCTGTCCTAGCTTCTCTTCGTAATTCTTCAAGTCGTGAATTCCACCAGGGGACCCTCTTGCTAGAGGTCTTAGCCCTTTGTGGGCAGCAGTCATTGAAGGTTGAGACTAGATCGTGCGTCAGGGTATTAACTGCCCTTTCTAGCTCCTCAGTATTCGTTATTTGTGGTCTATTACCCGATAATTTTCCTGTAAGGATTTCGGAGTATTTCGTCCAGTTAGTGGTTTTTGGGCTGCGGTAGAGCACAACGCTCCTCACCGGTCCCTCAAGGTCAAAGAGAATGTGTCTATGATCAGACATTGAGGCCTCCTCGGACACTCTCCATTCTTTCACCAAGTCTATGGCCCTGTCAGAAACCAGTGTTAGATCTAAAACCTCCTTCCTTATAGAATTAACAAAAGTTGGTTCATTCCCCCTATTTGCTACTGATAAGTTAGTTGATATAAGATAGTTTAAGAGAGACTCACCTCTGTTGTTCGTGTCTGTGCTTCCCCATGCTAGGTGGTGAGCATTTGCATCGCATCCAACTATCAGGTCTTTCCGGTGTGTTCTGCAGTACTCCACTAAAGATCTGATAGTATCCGTTGGAACAGCTTCGGAGTCACCAGGGAAGTAAGCCGAGGCCAGAACAGCCTCTTTCTTACCCCCTTCGATTTCCAGTTCCAGTAGTATGGCCACTGTGTCGGTGTCTATGAATTCTGTGAGAGGCAGAAATCTTATGTCAGTGTTAATGATAATTGCTGCCCTAGGTTTGGCCGCTTTCCTATCATATATTACCTGTGTGTTTTTGGTATTTAGGCCTCTAATGCGACCTTTGAAGAACCAGGGCTCCTGTAGAAGCCCGATGTCCTTGGTGTTGCTAGCAAACCTACTGCTGATTTCAGCCGTCGCCGCCTTAGCGTGGTGAAGGTTTGCCTGCAAACATCTTATTTTGGCGGCGGATCAGCACCGGAGACATTTGGAGAGCTTAAACTACTCTCTTCAATCTCCATAACGCTGACTTGTTTGATGAGCTCATCCTCTGTAGTATCATCACTTTTTATTCTGAGAGTAACTTGGCC
The DNA here is from genome assembly GCA_030179655.1 of Scaptomyza flava. Lineage (NCBI taxonomy): Eukaryota > Metazoa > Arthropoda > Insecta > Diptera > Drosophilidae > Scaptomyza > Scaptomyza flava. The sequence goes on from JARNME010000188.1 coordinate 1,595,085, forward strand.
AAGGCGGAAGTTCATCCTTCCCTTCGTTACCTCAATTGTGGCTGCCGACTTTTGGTCAACGGCTAGCACAAGCATGGCGTTTGAGCCCTTTTCCACTCTCTTTAGGGCCCTCCAGGCCGAGGTGTTTAGGCCTTTGTTTTGTGCCTGTAAAAAGTTGAGGACCTTGCCTGTCTCCATGGCTGCAGACTTGGGGAAGTAGCCGACCACAATTCTGGGGTGAGGAATCTTTGATTCCTCTGTCGACCAGAGTGTGGCGCCGTCCCACGGCGTCATTTTGACCACCGTCGCCTTCACCCACTCCGCTGTAACGCAGTCCTTGCAGTGAAGTGCTAGATACCCAGCTTTGTAGGTAGAGCCAAGGAAGGCCGGTTGTATCTGCCCATCCATCAGCTCCAGCACTTTGTCTTCAATAGCGGCTGATATGGAGTCCATTTGCGCGGTCGTTAGGGCCGTTGTTGGGTAGTCCCTTGCTAATACCGCCAACTTCACTCCTATACCAGCCTCATTTATTTTAGCATTTTGCTGTTTCTTGTCGGCCTGGGTACCTGTTGTCCCCCTAACCGGAATAGAGCCACGCTCCTTATGCACCTGTGCCTTGGCTGGGTGATGTGAGGCAGAGGGCTGCCTTTCATTACCCTTGCCTGCAGCCTTAGAGGTGGAGGGCATGTCATCCCTCATCTTCTTAGTGGCGACTACCTCTGAGCTGTGGTTTGTGGACCGCTGGCGTTTTGGGCATGCTGTTTCCCCTTTCTTCTCCATTGGGGTCCTAGCTCTGGAGTAAGCCTCTTCTTTGCTAAGCCCCTGCCGCAGAAAGAAAGCCAGTCGCTTCTTGCCAGCGCCGCTCAGTTTAGGCAGTGTAGGGCCTACAACACTGTCGGTGGTTGGTGTGCTTGTGCCTTGTGGTGTCAGGTCCACCACTGAGGCACTACCGCGTTGGTGTTGCTCGTTTTGAGGTGTTGCCACCTCTGTTTTGTGTCCCTGGGGGCCACTCTCCTCTTCAACATCGGTTTTTTTGTTTTGTAAATCGTTCATTTTGATCCCACGAGTAAGATGGCAACCGGTAAACACTACGCCGTGCCGTACCGTAGTGTGGCAGATTAAAATGAGGCCGCGCCACCATACCCCAAGTCCGCATACTAGCAACTAGGCACCCCCCTAGCCACGCATCTCCTGGCATATGCTGTTCCACCATTAGATTGGGGATTTTATTAAAAAGAGTTTACTCTCTTTCGCCCAACTTAATTTAGCCAGGTATCCTGCCAGAGACATGACCTACACAGGACCCTGTTACCAGCAGCCACCACGAGGAGGTATAAGTTGCACTACCGGCAGTCTGGCAGTTACGGAGTAGAAGCGGGGCACCACACTCCGCGATCGACTGGTCGATCACGGAGCATGGTTCACCACCCCTACTTAGTCCCCCTACACAGACTGTCGGCCGACTGCCCACTCGCGATTATTTAATTTAACGTTTCACAGAGTTTAATTTAACCAGTAATGTTATTTTAATTAATATTGTTGTAATATTAAAACAAAGTAACTATAAATTTAATGTAAATATTGAGTTTTTGTTAAATTTGATGCGTTCGATAAAAGCGTTCGTTTCAAATTGAGAATAGAGAGAGCAAAGAGAAATATGTGCCAAAAGTAACGGGACTAACGCAAGAACGATAAAACTAAGGTTGAGCAGAAACTGGCGTATGTTCTGCGTAGATGACGTCACATTTGATGCATGTGTTGAATATTTGCCTTGTTAAAATGTAAATTACTAAATTTTGGCTTTTAATAATATATAATAATAATATATAATAAGAGAAGCAGCTTTTACTTTATTATCATTCATTTAAATTAAAATAAAATTGATAAAAATGCTTTACATGTGACGTTTCGAACAGCTGTTTATGCGCAATGCGTTATCTGTATTTTTTGTATCATGGGACTAACGCACTTAGAGTATAGCGATTGCGTTGCATTCCTATGTATTGGTGTGGTTAGCAACCAGCCAAATCAAATTCTATTATACTGGCAACTCTTCTTCTAAACACAGACTACTTATGATCAGAATTCCACTTACTGGCAACTCAAAATTTTGCATTATTTGGAGCCTTCTCTTTAAGCGCTCCCTTTAAATTGAGCAACGCTAAAAATATGGCAATTTGCGATCAAGAGTGAATACACAAAACACATGTTCCCAAAAACTATATTGATCAGAAACGTGTACTGCCCAAGTACATAGATTATTATATATGTATGCAAGCTGTGTAAATTAATGATTTCCTTATGACATCGCGAAATTTGCGTACAAAAACAGTGTAAGAGAACATGCAGCGCCATCTAGTTGATAAACGGAGACAAGTGTTGACATATCGATTGATAGGCTGCAAATTATCAAACTAGATGGCGCTACACCTTACTTGATAAAAATTAAATCATATTCAGTTACTTCCAATTCGAAGTAGTGAGCTTGGCATCAAATTGAGAAAAAAGAGAGCAAAAATATATACGCGCCAGAACTAACGGGACTAACGCGTACATAAACAGTGTGGTGACTCTAGCTGAAAAAATATACGCACACCGTATGGGTGGGCGTGGAAACCAAATTTTGATGCAGATCTATGTGGAATGTCAATTGCTATCTTCATACCAAATTTGGTGACTCTAGCTCGAAGTTTGTAAAAGGTGGGGAAAGGGGGGCTGGGAGCGGTATGGGTGGGCGTGGCATCCAAAGTTTTGCTGCAGATCTATGTGGAATGTCAATTGCTATCTTCCTTCCAAATTTGGTGAATCTAACTCGAAGTTTGTAAAAAGTGGGGAAAGGGGGGCTGGGGGCGGTATGGGTGGGCGTGGCATCCAAAGTTTTGCTGCAGATCTATGTGGAATGTCAATTGCTACCTTCCTTCCAAATTTGGTGACTCTAGCTCAAAGTATGTATAAGGTGGAAAAAGGGGGGCTGGGGGTGGTATGGGTAGGCGTGGCATCCAAAGTTTTGATGCAGATCTATGTGGAATGTCAATTGCTATCTTCATACCAAATTTGGTGACTCTAGCTCGAAGTTTGTAAAAGGTTAGGAGAGAGGGGCTGGGGGCGGTATGGAAGGGTGAGGCATCCAAATTTTTACTGCAGATCTGTGTGGAATGTCAATTGCTATCTTCATACCAAATTTGGTGACTCAAGCTCAAAGTTTGTAAAATACGTGGGAAGGGGGCATGGGGGCGTTATGGGTGGGCGTGGCATCAACATTTTTGATGCAGATCATGTGGAATGTCAAGTGCTACCTTCACACCAAATTTGGTGACTCTAGCTCAAAGTATGTATAAGGTGGAAAAAGGGGGGCTGGGGGTGGTATGGGTAGGCGTGGCATC
>JARNME010000189.1:0-15517 GCA_030179655.1 Scaptomyza flava
TCAAAAGACCAGATCTACATCGGACAAACGGTAAAACTACTTGAACGACAAGTGGCTATCCTTAGCCAAAGCAGAGGAAGGTACACAGGCGCACATCTTACCGAGAATTACCTGGCACTGACAACTCAACTAACACTTCTTGGAGCCACTTTTCAGCGCATGCAATCGGAGATAGTGGACGTTCTGACAGGAATTCGCCACCATACAATCAGCCCAACGTTGATTTCTCCTAATCAACTATAGGATCAATTGGATCAAAATTAGAGCTGTTTAATATCGTGCCAATTCCGGTGTGGGACTCAACAAATTGGAGATTGTTTGAGCTTAAAACACCTTTAATAGCAATTAACACCACAGGAATCAATTCATGGATTAACTCAAGATGATCTACGACGCTGCCTCACACTACCAATGAAGAATACATATGTTTTGACCATCAAGCTGTGTTTAATGTAAACAAACGTTGTGAGTTTCAGCTCTTTAACAACAAGACACCAACAGTGTGTCAAACAACTCAAAGAACCACCAAGATGGTTTGGGAAAAGACACACCAACCTAACAGGTGGATCTTTGCAACACATTCTGCAATGGAACTACAAGCCGTATGCAACGGAACACCATCCAAAATACAGCTAGCAGACACCGGAATACTCTCATTATCATCTGGTTGTACTGCACGCAACTTGGAGATTAGCATCAGTACTTTTGGCACTATCATAAGTCAAGTGAGGCCAAGTTACGCACACTTTGGCGACATAATCAAGCAAAACATCACCCATGTACCTGCGACAATATCAACATCTCAGACTACAAGGTTCAAGAAGACAAGGATCTCGACGACTTACGGCAGCAACTGGCAACACTGAACAATCTAGAGTTGCCTAACCAATTAAGTTCAGTCCTACACAATCATTTCCATCGTATGCTGCCTTAGCTATATCCATCATATTGCTATGTGCCTATCCAATGCGAAAGAAACGACTATGGACTGTGCATTCAACAGTTTCCCAGGAATGAAGTCATCAATACACCTGATCCAGCCGCATCACCAAGACGATTCACAATAGAACAAGATGATGGTTGAACACCTGTTCAACGGCCAGGAGAATGTTTAGGCGTATATACATTTAAGTCACAACCCACATAAATGACACACAACAATAAGCACATTTAACTATGTTAAATGGCCGTCAGCCGATTGGAGCAACAAGGGGATAAAGCGTACTGACATCACACGTCCATGCATACTGAAAATTTGTGTGTACATTGATGCCGTGCGCTCCGTCCTTGCGGCTCACAATTGGTAGTGCGACTATACTCTCCACGCGAGGGCGGCTGTAAGCAGATCCTTGGTACGGTCATGTCTCTGCCAAGGGTGCTGACCAATTGTAGTCGGGCGAGAGAAGAAAACTCTATAAAATTACCCCAATCCAAGGTGGAACAGCATTGTGCCGAGGGATTCGTGGCCGAGGGGTTCTCGGTCTCTACTTTGCGAACTCTGGATACCTGCCGACCTCCAGTTTAAATTAGGCTTCCCGCGATACACGGGCTATGTCGCGGGTGACCGTCCTTCCCGTCTACTCGTGGATTCAAATATGAAATCATAAACAAAGCAAAAGCACAGTGACCGGGACACTCTCAAACCCGGGGGACAAGCCAATCCCTCTGTCGGTGGAAACACCCCCACGTCTGGTAAGCCAGCAGACGTCCACAAGCCCACCAGCGGCATAAGTGGAAAACGGGCAAGCCAGCCGTCATCTCACTTCGGTGGTCTGCCCAGCACCGCTCCTAGTGCAAGTGGTGTGCAACCAAAGGTTGCCAATTCGGCACCCAGGACGGTAGCGCCAACGGGCAACACCACAAAATCCGTTGCTCCTGAGGGAGTCAAAGCGTCCTTCCAGGACCGTAGGCGCGCAGCCGACATTCTCGGAAAAAGTCTGTCCGCTCAGCCCGCATCACCGGATGAGGTCCGACTAGTGGAGTGGGCCAAAAAATCATCCCGAATTTCAAGCCAGCCCCCCCAGCGTCCTCTGCCAAGTCCAAGCAGAAACGCCAGCGGTCCGTTGAGGATTCGGCCCCGCAAGCAGAGCGGATAAGACCTCCTCCACCTCGTCCGCAGCCGTTGACGAAATCTTTCGCCGAAGCCACAAGGGAGAAGATTGTCATTGGGGTCCTTGACAGGGCCACAATGAGGGTCATATCCCCAGGAATCGGTGGGGGATTATCGAAAATGAGCTGCAGGACAGGTTCGTCGAGCTCATGACAGAATTCAGACCTACTTAGAAAAAAGCTTACGGAGGCATGCGAGTCCGCCCTAAACCAGTCGTGCCCCCGTAGCAAACCCAGAGGTAAGACTAAGCCACCATGGTGGTCTCCCCAACTGGGTGAGCTGCGTAAGACATCACGCAAGCTTTTTAATAAAGCTAGGTCTCTCGGAGATGACCAGTCATGGAGTCTCTACAAAACCAGCCTCGCCTCCTATAAGAAGGCACTCAGACAAGCTAAACGCTCCTCATGGCAGACATTCTGCTCTAATATCGAAAGTACCACAGAGGCCGCAAGGCTCAGAAAAGTTCTTTCTCTAACCACCCCATCGGTAGGTTTTCTCAAAAAACCAGATGGCTCATGGACTTCGTCCAGCTCTGAGTCCTTGGAACTCTTGATGGAAACTCATTTTCCGGGCTGCTCAGCAGTAGCAATCCCACAGACAAACACAGGGGTTCATATGGATAGACCTTCCACAAACTTCCTGACTAAAGAATTAATTTCATGGGCTATCAACAGCTTCATGCCCATCAAATCCCCAGGGCCAGACGGCATCTTCCAGCCCAACTGCAGCATGCAGGTGAGACTGCCTTAAACTGGCTCCTACAAATTTTCACTGGAGTCTGGACGACGGGACTCATCCCAAAGCCCTGGCTTGAATCCAAAGTCGTCTTCATTCCAAAGGCGGGCAAAGCCTCCACACAACTCCCAAGGACTTTCGTCCAATAAGCCTAACATCCTTTCTACTCAAGACCTTTGAAAGGGTGCTGGGCCTTCACTTAAGGAATTCGATACCGACACATCAATTCTCCCGTGCGCAACATGCGTATCAAAAAGGCAAATCCACGGAAACAGCACTTCATGCTGTAATCTCCACAGTGGAAAAATCGCTTCACCAGAAGGATTATTCTCTAGTCGCCTTCCTTGACATAGAGGGTGCTTTCAACAACGTCAACCCAGAGGCAATCACAGAGGCGCTAACGGATCTGGGTGTCGGGCACCGTGCTGTGCATCTGATCGATCAACTACTAAGACGCAGGATCGTCAGGTCAACTCTCGGTGCCACGACAATCTCCAGGTCCGTCTGCAGAGGCACCCCTCAAGGTGGAGTTCTCTCTCCTCCTCCTTTGGAACGTGGCAGTAAATTCTCTGCTGCGCTCCATTGAGGGAGGTGGCTGCAGGGTGATTGCCTATGCGGATGACGTTGCGATTGTTTTCTCGGGAAAATTCCCCCAAACCCTGTGCGAACGCATGACCGTAGTGCTGCGCACTCTGTCCACTTGGGCAAAGAAAAACGGACTTGGACTGAACCCAGCGAAGACTGATCTTGTCCTCTTTACTAGGAAATATAAAATCCCGAATCTTAGGCCGCCCACCCTTGACGGGGTGGAACTAACCTTCAGCAAATCAGCCAAATACTTAGGCTCACTTTAGACAGCAAAATGGACTGGAATCTTAACACCGAAGAGCGTGTTAGGAAAGCCCTAGTTGCTCTTTACACGTGCAGAAAGTCGATCGGACTGAAATGGGGCATGGCCCCCCACATAACTCTGTGGCTGTACACGGCCATCATTCGGCCAATCCTACTGTACGGAGTATCAGTATGGTGGCCAACACTCTCAAAGAAAAAGTCAGTTCGCTTGCTAGGCAAGGTGCAGCGCGCTGCAGGACTGACCGCCACTGGAGCCCTCAGAACAACCCCTAACGAGGCTCTCGATAATATACTCAATCTTTTGCCTATCGACCAGATGGGCAAACTAGTAGCAACCCTCTCAGCACTTCGCATGAGGGAAACAAACCAGTGGACCGCTCAGACACACGGTCACTCAAGTATTCTCAATGGAAACTCGCTTCTTCCCCCAGCAACTGACTACTGCTGCCCTCAGGAGTTTCTTAATACTTCTTTCCACTCAATTATCCCATCGAGGGAAGAGTGGAGAGAAGGGATACCAGGGCCGACAGACTCAATTAGAATTTTTACGGACGGTTCAAAGCTAGACAACCGGGTAGGGGGAGGTGTCTTCTGCGAAGAACTGTCCATAAATAATTCCTTTAATATACCTGACCATTGCAGTGTTTTCCAGGCAGAAATCACCGCTATACAAGAAGCGCTCAAATCCTTACAAGGAATTGAACGCTCTGCAGCCAAATCTGCATCTTTTCTGATAGCCAAGCAGCTATCAAATCGCTCAACGCGATATCATCGAACTCGATATGCGTCACAAACTGCCGCAAATCTCTGCAAGAGATGGCAGAGCAGTTCGATGTCTACCTCATATGGGTGCCCGATCACAAAGGCATTGAGGGCAATTGTAGGGCGGATGAGCTGGCAAGACATGGTACTACCATGCCCCTCCTCTCGGATAAGGAGGGTTGGGCATGCCCATGCCCAGCTGTAAACTTAAGATTCGCGAGCATTTCGAACGCGAAGCAAATAAAAGGTGGCAACACACCACCGGTAGATGCAATATAGCCAGACAGACATGGCCAACGCGCTGTAAAAAGCGCTCTTCAAGCCTAATCCACCTAAATAGATCAGGTTGTGCCTCCGTAGTGAGGGCTGTTACGGGGCACTGGCTAGTGGGATCTCATGCAGCGAGACTACTAGCCCCTTCTAACGATTTCTGCAGAAACTGTCGGGACGAGGAAGAGGAGGAAACTGTTTCCCATCTTTTCTGCGACTGTCCTGCACTCTGCAAAAATAGAAATCGCTTTCTCGGTTCCTATTTCCTAACAGACCTCTCAGAGATAGCGAACACCACCCCCAAGAGTATTCTCTCCTTTATTCATGCTTCGGGCTGGAACCACGCCCTCTCAAATAGTATCACACACCCTGTTCTCGGGTAGATGGAGTTGTGGACGCAGTCCATCGCGGCATCACAATGGCCAACAATTGGCCTAAGTGAGTGGAAGGTCTCTCACCTGCCCACTACCGCTCTAACCTAACCTAACCTAACCTATGTCAAATACTGACCTATGTTTTATATATACATTTAAGTTACAGCCCACACAGTATATGACAGACAATTATAATTTAACGAGGTCAGTAAAATGCAAAGCCATACGTATTATTGTCTTAACTACAAAAACTGCTGATCACAGCGAAACCGACACATATAACTAGTTACCAAAACCGCGGTCATTCAACGCGGAAATTGCCAATATGCAATTCTGCATTGGCAAGAAATTGCTGCGTTTACAATAACCCAATTTATATTGATATTACACTTATGCAAACTAAGCTATTTTTTCCTATAAATATTGTTACTTTCATGAATAAAAGATCAGTTCTTTACTTTGTACCAACAAACCAAGTATTTTACTCATCATCAAGGAATTCCCCCTCCGTAGTCCACCAAGTTACTTGTGCTAGTTGCGACGCCTTTTAGCAGTCAGTTTATGTACTGAATGCTTACAAAACAATACATACACAAACAGTTAAGGACTATCTAAAATATAACAAAAAAATTCAAAAATACTTAAAATTAAAGTAAAAGTTATATAAAAATTATTAAGATAGAATTTAAATTTCATAATCAATAAATCTTTGCGTCGATAATTGCTGCTAAAGATTATCACATAAAAAATAATTTTTTCAAATTGTTGTGGTCCGCTTAATTTAAAATCATAATCTCATTCCGTAGTTTTGTCAATAACATGCCAGACGATATAGTAATGCCATGGCAAACCTCGGTATCGAAGGTGGCACAAGCCAAGCAACAAATAGGCAACCAGGTACCAGTACACCGGTAACAAGCCCAGAATTAAGAACAGTTATAATGAATATGATTAGAGAAACTCTTCAAAATAACGTAGATGATAAATTTTGGACACGAGAATCTCCGTGACATTCCATTTGTGAGACCCAAAGTAGGTGAAGATCAGGAAAAAATACCAGAAATAACAGGCTTATCAGGAATTCTCCGGAGAGGACGTTCAATTCATGGAAAAAACGTTGAACGAATTATGAGTATCTATGAAGGGCAAGAACAGTCATACCAATATTATCTGATAACTCTATCCGTACGTAAAAAGTAGTTGGCGAAGCTGATGCAGTTTTAGAATCATACAACACCCCAATGAATTGGAAAGCTATTTCCAAATGTTTGACCGCACACTACGCTGATAACGAGACTTAAAAACTCTTGAATATCAGATTTTTTCTCTGACCCAAAATCGAATGACAATAAACGAATTTTATCAAGCTGTCTACCACCAGTTATCCCTAATATTAAATCAGATAGGTGCACAAGAAGAATCCCCAGAAACTATTAGGGCTCTAACCGATAACTACAGAGGCAAAGCCTTAGATACGTTCGTACGTGGTTTAAATGGAGATCTACCACGTCTTTTAGCAATTAAAGAACCAAGAGATCTAAGCCATGCACTTCATTTGTGTAGCTTAGTCGAAAACCAAGAACAAAGAAATTCTTTTGCGCCCAAAATAAAACAACATCCTCCTCCAACACCAGGTGCCAATGGCAGGTCCTTTCCAAAACAAACCATTACTAGACCCATATATCCGCTATTTGCTTACCAACAGCAATTCCCTACTCAAGGCCAAACGTATGCTGCGCCTCCTAGGCCATTCGCTCCAAAGCCAGAATCCAAACCGGAGCCTATGGACATTGATCATTCTATTCGATCAAGACACCTCAATTACATGAATAGGATGCAAAATAATGAGTTGACTGGAAAGCGTCCACCACCTCAAGGTCAAACTGGACCACTCCAAAAATTTCAGAGACAATTTCATGTTACTACAGGCGAACCAGAAACGGTTACAGAGGAACAAGAGCATGATACGCAAGTAGAAGACTATGAACAGGCTTATTTAGAATATCTAGAACAAACAGGAGTAAATTACTTACCAGAAGTTTTACCATACGAAAACGAACCAGAATATACAACAGAATTAGTGGACACAGCCGACATTAATTTTTTAGTTTAAACAGTTCCTCCTTGCCTTATTTTAATTGCAAAACGAGGGACGGAAAAACATTTAAATTTTAATAGATACAGGTTCAAATCAAAATTATATCCAATCCAAATTAGTACAAAACCCCAACTTAACGAAAAACCATTTTTTGCAAATTCTGTCGGAGGACAGACAAAATCTCTCATCATACCTACCTTAGTTTATTCGGACGCGACCAAACCCCTATTAAATTCTTCCTTCTCCCGACTCTTAAAACTTTCATGGTATACTGGGTAACGATACCCTCAAACAGCTTAACGCTGTAATCGATGTCCGAAATGATGTTCTGGTAAAAGACGGAATTATAAGATTAATATCAAGCAACTAGCCACTCAAGCCGTTAATAACATAAAAGTCAGAGCAGATCACATGTCAGAGAAACAGAAAGAACTAATGGATCGGATGACCGAGACGCATGCAGAGTTATTCGCTGACCCTGACGAAAAGCTAACGTATACAACAACAGTAACAGGTGAAATAAGAACTACGTCTGATACACCAATATACAGTAAACATTATCAGTATCCAGCTTCTCTAAAATCAGAAGAAGAGAAACAAATAGAACAATTGCTAAAAGATGGCATAATAAGACCTTCACGGTCACCGTACAACTCACCTGTGTGGATGGTGCCAAAAAAACTAGACGCTTCAGGACAGAAGAAACACAGATTAGTTATAGACTACCGAAAATTAAACAAAGTAACTATATCCGATCGATACCCAATCCAGACATTGGAGACATTTTAGCACAATTAGGTGACAACAAATACTTTTCCGTGATAGACTTGAAAAGCGGGTTTCACCAGATTCCACTTAAAGATAAAGATATAGAGAAAACAGCCTTTTCGGTTAATGGTGGGAAATTCGAGTTCACACGTTTACCTTTCGGATTAAAGAACTCCCCATCAATATTCAGAGAGCACTAGACGACATCCTAAGAGACCATGTTAGTAAGAGATGTTACGTCTACATAGATGACATTATAGTTTTCGGAAAATCAGAAAAGAACACGCGGAAAACCTAGAGAAGATATTCTTTACCCTTTCCAAAACCACTATGAAATTCAAATCGACAAATGCGAGTTCTTTAGAACCGAAGTCGATTTTCTAGGCTTTACAATTTCAGCCGATGGTGTAAAAACTAACGTCGAAAAAGTAAAAGCCATGCAACAATTCCCAGTACCTAAAACATCGAGAGATTTGAGAGCCTTCTTAGGCTTAGGTAGCTACTACAGACGTTTTATTTGCGATTACGCTAAGATAGCGAAACCACTTACCACCTACTCAGGGGAGAGAATGGCCGACTCTCGAAAAACGTTTCCAGTAAAATTAAAGTTTCTCTAGAACAAGATGCTTTAGAAGCCTTCCAGAAGATAAAAACACATTAGTTTCAAAAGACGTTTACTTGCTTATCCCGATTTCAAGAAGAGTTCCACCTTACTACAGACGCTTCGAATTACGCTATTGGCGCAGTTCTGGAACAGAACGGGAGACCAATCACATTCATTTCGCGTTCGCTTACAAAAACCGAAGAAAACTATGCCACTAACGAAAAAGAAATGTTGGCAATAGTATGGGCACTACATAGCCTACGCATGTACCTTTACGGTACCTCTAAAGTGATTATCTTTACCGATCACCAACCTCTGACATTTGCCCTAAGCAACAAAACCATAACGGTAAGCTCAAAAGGTGGAAAGCTACCTCGAAGAATACAATCACGAACTCCACTATAAACCAGGCACGTCAAACGTAGTGGCCGATGCACTTTCAAGAAACCCCACAGACACGCAAATAAACAGCACAACCGCGTCAATTCATAGTGATGACAGTTCATCACATAATTTAATACCAGTCATGGAAGTCCCAATCAATGTATTTAAGAACCAAATTTTCCTATTAATATCTGAAGAAGAGTCATATAAATTTGAAATACCCTTCCCACAATATCATAGACATACCATAAAAAAAAAAAAAAATTACTCAGAGTCCGACTTAATAAAATACTTAAAGAGAAAGGCGCAATGAAGCGACCAGGAGAGTTGCGATCGGGAACTAAATGAGTAGAGACGTGTCGACGGAGAATTCGAGAATTGTGAAAAACACATGCGCGAAGGTCAACGCGAGAGGTTGAGTTTTTAGTTAAAGAAAGCAGACAGGAACGGGAGCATCGACCGCATAGGAGTAGTGAAGTTTAAAGCTGCGATTTGTTTCGAATTATAATTGTAAGCATATCTCTAAGAAGTAAGAAACAGTGAAGCAGCAAAGAATAAAAGAAAACGCTTAAGTTAAATATCCCCCTCGGCTTGGAGTCTCTTTACTTTGGCAGTTTTAGTTGCGCGCGCGAGTGCATGCAAACGCATACACACACACCCAGAAAAAAACAAGTAAGAAGGCTCTAGTCGGGCTCTCCCGACTAGAAGATACCCTGAACCCAGTTGTAATAAATATTTTAAATTAATAAAAGACTTTGGTTTTGGTTATTATGTATCAATTTATTTTCTTAAATGGTTTTATTTCTTTGTTACCTTTTAATATTAAGAAATAATCGCTACGTTTATTTTATATTTAGAACATTTAATCAATTTTAATATGAATATGCATGCATTAACTCTAATCTTAGAAAATATGTACAAATTTAATTTTCACCATCCTGAATACTTAGAGAAATTTCATTGTGGTAACTGTAAACGGTTTCATAGGTCGTAGCACTAATATCCTCAGTTGAAATATTTGAAAAGGCCCAATCAATGTGAGAGTTACATTGGTAGTGGACGTTTTTAAATCGAGCAAGCATCTAAATCCTTTCCTCAGAAGTTCGTTATAAAAAGGTTCACATCTGTCGAATTTACTCAAGCATAAATTAAAATCACCCAATATTATACAATTGTTACTCAAAAACGTATACTGCCGAAATAAATCTTCAAATTCAGTTTTAAATATTGGCAAAGGATGTGTCGGACTTTTATAAATAACAACAAACCCAACAGATTTATATTGGAAAATACCATACTCAAAAACGGATGACCTAGATATGTTTTTACCGCTTAAACAATGTGAAACATTGTGAATTATTTCATTCCATACGTAAATGACGATTCCCCTCTTAGAACGCACTGCATTAGGCACTATCTCACAATCCAGATGGACAACAATAGTAAACCCAGGAATATCGATACTTTCGTTTGCGTACGATGAGGCTTCAACGAAACAAGAACGGACGACTGCAGCATTAATCCATCTGCTCGAACATCTTCAATGTGGCAATGCAAGCTTTCTGTATTATGGAAAAAAATATTTATGGCGGAACTGTTGACTAAATGATTGAAATGTGTTTTAAGAATTTTTCAGTCCGCTATAAGTGCAATTGATTTTGAACCTTGTCGTCATTTTTGGGAGGTTTGGGAGATGCAAAGTCTCGAATAATAAATAATCCCGATGCTGTTGTTGCCCTTCTACAAGTTACGTATTTTGCAGCACGCTGCAATCGGGGTCAAGTGTGAACCACCACTTTGCTGTACGTAGCACCCTGGCTTTTATGTATAGTTATACCTTCTGCTGGTACAACTGGAAACTGCCTACGGTCAATATTAACTTGCTCGTTTCTTTTATATTGAAAGCTTTTAACTATTTTTTGGATTGGAGTCCAAGAAGGTTCTGTACGGTGCGCACATTTTGATCGAGCATGTACTCCTACACTTTCCTCTAAAATTTCATCCATACAGTAATTGGAGAACTCGGAGTGGAATTATCGAAATCTATTTGCATTAAAATGCCTGTTGCCCCATTAACGAGCCCATCCCCAGTATCTATATTGACCGTTATCATATATTTGGCAGTGGTTTTTAAAAGAAGCGACATGCACAACCCCTGTGTCTCGGAAGGTCTGAAGCTACGGACTGCTTCTATTATTCTGTCCCTACTCGCGGAATTTAAATGAGTAGCTTTTATGTAGTCACTTGCGGTAGAAAAAAATTGGTCAGTCGGTATAGAATTAAGTTTTGTAATATTAAAGGAATCTGTTGCCGCATTTGTACCGAAAAGATGAATTGCATCATCGGGCACGTCCGATGGCTGACAAATGCGGGAGCGGATAAGGCTTATATCATCGGCTGTCATAAGACCCGATGCCATGTTTTTCAAAGCAGAAGCAAATAATAAGTCCTCCCTTTGTCGCATTATTTCTGTGAGCTCAAAATACTTAAAAAGGTTCCACAGAGTTGTACCAAATATTGCACTGTAGGGATCATTTGAGTTGGATTCAAAGATCCAACGATCACCTACTGGTGATAACTTTCGTAAATCTCCAAAACTATGACAGAAATACCACCAAACGGAGATGAGTTTTTGAAAATTTGCTTAAGGCGGGAGTCTAACTGGGAAAACATTTTGGAACCTACCATAGATATTTCATCTATAATTATAAGTTTAAGGTCAATTAACCTTGAATGCAAAGTATTAACTAAATCATGGCTTAAGGCCCTCAAGTCTGAACCAGATTGGTTAACTGGTAGTGAAAACATGGAATGCAGTGTTGAACCACTAATTCCGAAAGCTGCTTTTCCTGTGGGTGCACATAAAGTACTTTAACGGAAGTTGGATCTGTTCCTGGCTTGCTATTGTATATAGCGGACAATGACTGATAAATTGCTAGTATAAGTCGGCTCTTTCCAACGCCAGCACCACCACCAACAAACTCGTAAAACACAGATTTGATGTTGGCATTGTGCAAAACGTGAGTAAAATATTGTTTCTGCTTTAAATTAAGGGACCTGACAATTTCTGCTAAGCTCTCAGCGGAAATTAATGCTGGTAGCTTAATCAGTCGGACGTTATTATCCCCCGAGCTTTCATTTACATTATTGTCATCAACATTTAAAACATTTAACTGAGGATCAATTTCAGGCAATCCCAAACCTGGAAATTATTGTCAACAACTTCTTCTACTGTCTCTTCATTTTCGTCCTGTACAGCATTATTAAGTGCGTCCTGAAGTTCGTTGTCGTCCAAAGTATTGTATTTTCTACGGCTATTTTCAATTAAACCCCGATGTTCGCTACAATATAATTCGCAGTTCCGATTCACAAGCTCTGAATTTTCATCCCTCCACGGTACATAAAGCATAACCAGCTCCCGAAAATAATTGCTTTTATCTGTGTTTATATTAAATCTTCTATATCGGATAATACACGGACTTAGCCGCTTTCTTATAAACCCACTACGATCGCGAAAGGCGTTAACTAATGATTGGGAAGACTGGGGAGTTTCAATATCATTTTCGTCATCAATAATTTGGCGAGTACCACTTTGCTTTTTGCTATAACTATAAAAGCAGCAAATCAGCTAGGCATAAATTTTCTAAGGCGACGGGGCGCTGAACATAATGGTCTAAAAGTCCTAATTCAAATATATCTGTTGAATCAACGGGTAAGTTTTGTAACTGCGCCCTAGACTTTAGGATTTTTACCCGTTGCTCTGGCAATGAAGTATTAATAAATACTTCAGCGTTACTGCTTTCAGACAGACGCATTCCTAAACAGCAGTAAACTGCTTCTTGGGCGGATATTTCCGTACCCGAAATAAATTTGTGTCCTATGTGTTGTAACTTTTGCTTGATTGTTACGTTGCCCCTACTAATTTCATTAACTGCATCACGCATTAATTTTGAATACCTCTCTGAGACTTGTTAATGTAATTAACGACGTAACTGCAGCAAGCATAGGGATCTAAAATGAACTGAATGTCTATGTTGGCTCGCTGCAGTTGAAGAAGATGAGTATTGTAAGCATTTAGCCTAATAGCCGCAAGCGTTCGCTTTAAAAATATTTTGGGCTTCTTAATACTCGACCTAAGTGCTGTAATATAGCAATCATAACTGAGGTTAAGTTGATCATGGGACAAAAAATTATGGAAATCGCTAAGGCGCTCTATAATTTCACGATCAAACTGAAATTCTAACAGGGTTTGAATTTTTTCATAATTCTTGCGATGCGTTTCTAAGTTTTCAGCATCGTCTTCTAACGGAAAGAGGATCTCTGTTTGGGGCATGGAGGGTATGGAATACCAAATCTACAATTACTTTTCTATTTACTTCTCTCCTACATGAATGTCCGTGATTGTGGGTTTGATACTCCAGAAAGGGAGCCACATATGGGCTACTTGTATCTGTTGTGATAAACTGAGCAATAAAAGACTTTACTGGGGGTATGCTTGATACATCATTGATGTCAAACTTGGGGCATCTTTCAGCCAAAACATGCCATGAATATGTGGTGAGCCTCTTTGCTGAAACTCGACTCGCCAATAGTATTTAATGACCCTATGACTACCGAATACGCCACCTTCCTTTTTCATTAGTTTTAGAAGTTGCCTAAATCGGAAATCAAAATACCTTGCACAAGTGACTGGATCGGTCCTAATAAGACGAGCTTTGTCATTAAATTAAAATTAGATGCTAATTCTTCAGAAATTTCTTTTTATCCACGTTTTTGGAAAGTATAACCAATAGTTCTGCCCATCTAGTCTCAGCTGCCGAAAAAGTTATAAAAAATGTCGGAAGACCAAACTGCCTAATCATAGCCATGACCTTTTCTTTTCTGATTCCCAATGAGCAGGCGACGTGCGAATACCTTTCAAAACTCTGTAGCCATCGTCGTGGCGAATTAAATTATCTATATTTTCTTCATTAAGGGCGTTTGCCGCTGAAATGCTTTGGTTGGCGCTGTGCTTGCGTAAGCAAATGGAAGTATTGTTCCTAATATTTATCATTTCCAACTTTTAAAGTTAAGAAATAATTTATCAGTCCTACAACCTCTCCTATCAAAATTCCTAAGCTCGGACCTAACAATGGTTGTAAAGCTTTCTGTGCATTTTCTCTTAATGCCAGCGAATATTTTTGGGTAGGCCAGCTCCTCGGAATCGCTGTCTTGAATCATGTCCAAACAATTCTTGGGGCCTCTACATTTTCTGTGGGCACGTTTTCTAATAAAGTTTCTTGACCCCCGGGATTAATTTCTTCTTCTTCTACATTTTCCTGAACGTTAATTGTTGGTTGGGCAGATCTTTCTATTAGCTCTGTAACTAAATCCCTATCGTCAGCTGATGCAACAAAGGGAACGGTGTCAGATGAAAATGAAGACAACCATGATTCGTTTATAACAATCTGGTGTTTTCTATAGAGTTCTGTATTGACTAAAAATCTGATTGCATCAGCTATTTTTGAGGGCCTAATGGATTCGGCCATGAAATCATGGCTATATTCCATCCTACGCTTGAGGTGTATCTGAACAACCTCGGCTTCATTAAACGCCCTTGGAAGTGACGTTACAACATTGGCAACGGGAATTGGGACATTATCCACTGCTCCCTTAATGGCGTTTTGACGGCCATATCCTAAAGATTTATAATCATGAAAGGAAGGCGTGGGGAAATTAGCCGTTCCTCAAGAGGCGTTAAGCCTTTCAAGCATTCGGGAAGATCCGGAAAATCTAAGCCATTTGTAAGCTTTTGGTTTCTTGCCTAATTTTATGCTCCTGCTGCATGTCTTGCAAAAACTATACCTATCGTTGCAGGAAGGGAAAAGTGTTGAAAGACTTAAAATGT
This sequence comes from Scaptomyza flava, assembly GCA_030179655.1. Classification (NCBI taxonomy): domain Eukaryota; kingdom Metazoa; phylum Arthropoda; class Insecta; order Diptera; family Drosophilidae; genus Scaptomyza; species Scaptomyza flava. The sequence continues at coordinate 14,845 of JARNME010000189.1, forward strand.
CTCTACTATCTGCCTCACTGCATTTTCTTTCTACAACTTCTCTGGAAATTTTTTCTACTTGATGTGGAAACCACAAACCTTTGCAAGAAATGCAAACCCGATCAGGGCCCTGTTTTACTATTCTATTGAATGCGACCATTAAGGCATCTAAATTATGCCTATCGCCTGACGCCTATCCTCTGAAAAGGTATTCGCACGTTGCTCTCTGTTTTGGCTCGCATTTCGGCTATTTTCAGCTAACCTATTTTCGGGATTGCTCCTATACTGACTAACCCTTTGTGACAAATTTCTTTGAGCTTGAAGAGCAGCCTCTAGTGCTCAAAGTCGAGCAGTTCGCCTTGCACCTGTATTACGTGCCTGTTCAATAATTCTACGTACGCGATTGTACCTAACTTGAGCCCTCTGACTCCTATCCCGTGCACGCTCTGAAATTCTCTCTCTAATGTCAGTTCGTCGATTAGCGTGCTGTACAGTGTTTTGTTGCTGTTCGTTTGCTCTATATACAGGGTCTCGTCGACGCCTCGAACGGCGTAAAGTATCGTTTGTTTGCTCAAGCTGTCTGAGTGAAGAATCTGTCCGGCGCACTGCACGTCGAGCTGTGTCTTGTACCTGTTCGTCTGCCCGAAATTCTGGGTCTTGTCTACGCCTCGATCGGCGTAAAGTATTGTCAGTT